>AWOL01S0012620.1:2295-21627 GCA_000715115.1 Nicotiana otophora
TGTCAATTATTCTAATTGGCCCATTTTCTACTAATAGATCTCTCAACTTTGTATCTATATTAGTCCATTGACTAGGATCATATATATTTATAGGAGTTGAATTATTTATTTTATTCATAAGCATCAATGTATTATTTTGAGGATCTATTTCCGACTTGTCACTTACTTGTTCTTTTTCTACTTGAATATTATTAATTTTCGAATTATCTAACTCAACTGAATTACTAACTTTCTCATCTAGAGAACACTCTCCTAACTTTTCTGATTCAAGATTTTTATTATTCAATAAAAATTTGTCAAGAGCACCTTTTTGAGATTGTATTAGATTTTGAATTCTTCTTCTTTTCTTGAGTTTTTCATAACCAGATTCACACTTTCTATTTGACATACTTATCTTCTAATAATAATAAATAATCTAAAAATACACTAAATAGCAAAATATTAAATTTTAAATGAAAAAATAATAAAAAGATAGAATAAATAGAAAAATATTAAATTTTAGATGAGAAAATAATAAAAGGATAGAATAATAGAACTTGGTTCAAAAACGGATAGCTTGATATGAAATTAAATTTTCTGTTCGAGTATGCTTGTTGTAACTTGTAAGACTTGAATCATGAAAATAGAACAAACAAAAATACTCCACTATTTATTGAATCAATACACTGAACTCTGAAGTCTGAAGATCCAAAATAAAGCTTTGATCTTTGGCTATTGAAGAATGGAGTGTGATTAATTGAAGAACAAAGTATAAAAATATAATATAGTGGTATAGTGTTCTTCACTTTGCTCGACAAAGTCAGTTAGTCACTGAGTCACGTTGTCCTCACTTCAGCAGCTCCACGATAATGTTGGCTATTGAAGTTGAACCGTTGAAAAATAGAGTAAAAACAAAGTATAAAATATAATATAGTGGCATAGCTATTAGTGCACAGTGCACACGTTGTCTACTTGTCTTCACTTTGCTCAACAAAGTTTTGTGAGTAAGAACAAAGTATAACATATAATATAATGGCATAGCTATTAGTGCACAGTGCACACGTTGTCAGTTGTCTGCTTGTGTTCACTTTGCTCAACAAAGTTTTGTTTGAGAAAGTTGTGGACTTTTGGTCCACTATCTCAAATTTGTGTTCAAACTTTCCGTTTTATTTTATTTTATTTTTTTAATTTATATATATAATATAGATATAACCAAAAAATAGGGCCCCCATAAATATGGGGCCTAAAGCAATTGTTTTACCCGCAGTCTGCAATACCCTCATGAGTGAAGAAAACACTTTTATCATTATTAATCGCATATCTTAAAGCTTGTTGGTAATTTCTGAGTGGTTTCATGATCAGCTTTATAGAGCGTTTATCCCCTGAAATAAATAGAACAAGATCATCAGCATACCCTAAATGGTTAATTTGAGAACCTTTTTTCTGCATAGAGAATCATATGAATTCATCCCTCTTGTGAAGGTGATTGAGTGCCCTTGTAAGTGATTTTGCTGCTAGAATTAACCGAGCGGGGAATAAAGGATTACCCTGTTTAAGGCCTCTAGTTGATTTGAAGAAACCGAACCTAGTGCCATTGATGATCACTAACTACCAATTGTTAGCAATCAATCTATGAATGATCTCAATAATTTCTTCAGAGAAGCTCATTTCTTCAGAGAAATCCATATTAGCAATAACAAATTATTCTTTAGAGAAATACGAGTGAAACTGAAATTTTGTTGTAACGATATATCAAGTGAATTCAACGATTCCCAACTCTTTTTAAATATAAACCTTTCGGAAGTAATTCGTTTTGATTTATAATTCCAAACCCATCTTTCATCAATTTGATTCTCTCAAATAGTAGTCAAGATATTACAAGTCTGTAGCATAGATTCTCCAATCTCTATGGGACGATATCATATATTATACTAGAATTTGATAGAGTATGAGTAGAAAATCCTATACACATTGGCTTCGTCAAACTTTGGCGCCGTTATCGGGAATTGGCACAAATTTACTTCAAATTAAATATTTCACTACTAATATGAGAATTTATTATTATAATTATTATTGTTTTTTAAAATTAAATACTTCTACTCTAATTATTGCTATTATTAGTACTAACGTTTCTATAATAGTATTGTAATTTTTCTTTTCCTTTTTCATTGCCAATACTACTTCATAATACTTTATTATTAAAAGTTTCCTTAGTACTTTAATATTATTATTATGCTATTACTTGTACCAACGTTTTGAATATAATAGTATTATATTGTATTAATTTATATTCATTAATAGTCAACCTATACCTTATTATTGTTGTTATTGTTAGTAACATTATGATATTCTAATTTTCTTACTATTTTTACCTATGTATAATTATAGGATTATATTATTTTTCATTGCCGAAAAGTATTTAAAATGCCAATTGGTAAATTTTCATATAGATTAGTCTTTGGAAAAGCTTGTCATCTTTCAGTTGAATTAGAACACAAAGCTTTTCGGGCATGAAAGCAATGAACTTTGAATTAACCTCTGCTGGTAAAAATAGATTTTTCAGGTGAATGAATTAGAAGAACTCATATTGAAAGCCTATGAAAATTCTATCTTTTTATTAAAAAAATAACAACAATAATAACAACAATAAACCGAGTGTATTCTCATAAATGGGGTATGGTGTCACGACCCCAAATTCCCTCTGTAGGATGTCGTGATGATACCTAGTCTCTAAGATTAGGTAAGCCTAACAATATGCGAAAAACATCAAATAAAAACTTAAAATTTTAAAACTTCAACAATTTCATCAATAGACTATACGCTCAATACGTGCAATTTTCTAAAACCCGATGAGATATAAGTCACAGGCTCTAATATAATATTGAAAATTCCTATACATTACTGTCTATCAAAACAAAAATAAATAAGAAAAATATGGTAGAAGGGGACTCTGAGACATGCGGATGAGGGCAAGTGTACCTTAAAATTTCCAAAGTAGCAACACAACGCACTAATATCGAGGCTGATAGGATGTACCTAGATCTGCATAAAAATATATGAAGAAGCGTAGTATGAGTACACCACAACAGTACCCAGTAAGTGTCAAGCCTAACATTGGTAGAATAGTGACGAGGTCAGGTCAAGGCCCTACTGGTGAAAATAAGAAACAAGGTAGAGAATATAATGATATAATGAAAATGACAGGGAAGTAAAAATGAAGAATTTACGGGAAATAACAACACGGAATCAAGAAAAGCTAATACAACACGAAAGAAAAATAAAAATTTTACATGTTAGGAAAACACAAGAACCAAACAATACAGCAAATAAAGAATATCGACAAAGCACTCCCGAGGTACCGCCTCGTAGTCCCAAATCGTAAAAACAAATCACAATCTTTCCTTATATCACCGTGGGAACCTTTATATTTTGTTTTTGAAAATAATTTTTTCGAAATAGCATCCCGCGTTTTAGCCCACCTTATCACACTGCATGGCTTCTAGTAGTTCCCCTACTAGCCATGCATATCAAGCCCACCTTATATCACCGCATGCGTTTCAACACTCAAACCTTATTTCACTGCATGTTTATCAATAATCACAATGGCACGGCAGCAACCTCGTGCAACAATAACAACAGCACGACAGAAACCTCATGCAACAGTAACAATAGCACGATAAAAACCTCGTGCAAACAACCAAACAATCACCTCAACAATAACATGAAAGCCAAAACACAACAACCAAATAAATGATATTCCACGGATAGCATTTTCAAGTAAAAAAATTTCACAGTTAATTAATGAATACGGAAATCAAGAAAAGCAATTAATTCAACTAAACATGTGATACAAGTTGCAAATAAGAGATAAGATAAGTAGACATGTTAAATTATGCTAAACATGATGACTATAACGTGCTAAAGTAACTCAATTAAGGCATGAAAAGGAAACTACGTAGCAAAAACCAGAATTTCAATATTTAGCCCGTGTACGCACTCGTCACCTTGCGTACACTGCCTTCACATATCACAAATTATCACCAAAAAATCAAATCCAAAAGGGAATTTCCTCCACACAATGTTAGACAAGTCACTTACTTCAAACCACGCTAAATCAATCGATTAGAAGGCCTTTCCCTCGATTTTTCAACTCCAAATGGCTCGAATATAGTCAAAATAATTCCATGCTGTAAATATAACTATACGAAACTAATTTAAATAATAAAATAATGATCTTAGCTAAGAAGTGAAAAATCGCTCCAAAAAGTCGACCCGGGTCCACGTCTCAGAATTCGACCAAAATTATAAAATCCGAACACCCATTCGATATCGAGTCCAACCATACAAGAATTACACAAATTAGATATCAAAATTTTGATCAAATCCCCAAAATTCGGCCTAAGGACTTTCCTCCATTTTTTCCAATTTTCAACCCAAATCACTAATTAAATGATGAAATCAAAGATATAAACATGGAATTTAATCAAAACTAAGTAAGGATCACTTCCCCAATCACTCCCTTGTAAATCTCTCCAAGAATCGCCTCCCACCAAGCTCCCAAAATCAAATTGTGAAAATGAAGTTAAACCCTCGTTTTGAAATATTTAAGTTTCTGCCCAGACGTTATGCATCGCGATCGCGGAAACTACGTCGCGATCATGAAGAATAAATAATCACAGCCTCCAAAATAGTCTACGCGAACACGAAGATACTACTGTGAACGCGATGCTTACCCGACCTGACTCTTCGCGGACGCGTGCACAACTATGCGATCGCGTAGGCTTATAGCCTGATGCCCCAACTGACCACTATTCTACGCGAACGCGTGAAACTTCTCTCGTCCGCGATGACCTGAGACTCTCAACGCTACGCGAACGCATGCCTAATATCGCAAACACGAAGAATAAATCACCACTTGCCAGCAACAACTCTTCGCGATCTCGTCCCTTTCTTTGCGATCACGAAAGAAGAAACCAGATACACAGACACCAGAAAACTTCAGTCAACCTCTAAGTCCAAATTGATTTGTTAACCATCTGAAACTCACCCGAGGCCCCCGGGGCCTCAACCAAACATACCAGCAAGTTAAAAACAATTATATGAACTTAGTCGAGCATTTAAATCCCATCAAACAATTCTAAAATCAGGAATCGTGCATCGATTCAAGCTTAATGGACTTTTGAACTTCTAACGTCTACGTTCGATGCCGAAACCTATCAAATCATGTCCGATTGACCTCAAACTTTGCACACAAGTCACAAATGATACCACGGACCTACTCTAACTTCTGGAACCTCAATCTGAGCCAGGTAACCACAAAGTCTACTCTCAGTCAAACTTTTAAATTTTTAACTTTCGCCATTTTAAGTCTAATTCAACTACGGACCTCCAAATCACTATCCGGACACGCTCCTAAGTCCAAAATCACCCAACGGAACTAACAGAACCGCCAAAATTCTATTTCGGAGTTGTCTTCACATAATTCAAACTACAGTCAGCTCCTACAACTTAAACTTCTAATTTAAGGGCTATGTGTCTTATTTCACTTCGAAACTCTCCCGAAACCAAAACCAAACATCCTAGCAAGTCATGTAACCACAGAATGAAATGGAGGGAGCAATAAATAGGGGATCGGGCTAATACTCTCAAAACGATAAGTCGGGTCGTTATATCTGGGGAGGGTAGTGTGTACGTAAACCTTACCCCTACATTATAAAGATAGAGAGGTTGTTTGAGATAGATCCCCGGCTCAAGGTTTTATTACAAAAATTGCATGACAATTTAATCCGATAAAAAAATTAAAAAAAATGGAGATCAGTTACTTCTGTATAATAGTAGACTCAAGCTATTTCCAGGAAAAATAAAATTCAGGTAGACAAGTCCTTATAATATTACTGATGTTACTCCATACAGAACAATTGAAATTCAACAAAGTAATAGAAGAGACAAATTTAAAGGTCACTCCTTAAAAATTGTATTTTGGAGGGAATTTTGAGCAACAATTGTCAGTCACTTTCATAGACTGATGAAGTCTACAGTTAATAAGTCGAGATGACGACGTTAAACTCAAAACTATTGTTACTTACCCGTAGCCATTGAGGGAGAAGCGATTGAGCCTCATCAGTTCAGCATAAATAGAATAATTAAATACTTTATTAATTGATCATGTCAATATCCAGATTATTGTACAACCACAACATCTCATGAACGTCTCTACAAAAACAGAGTCACCTACACAGAAGCAACTTCATGCTAATCGATATGCCTAAGTAACTTGTTGATTAATCAATTAATAGTGCAACTCATACGCCAGCGCAAGTAAATTTTCTGCTTTATATCTAAAACCAAGAACTATCTGTTAAGGTATTATATTAGTTCAATGTTTGACATTACAAGCTTCCTTATGTGATTAAATAAAATAAAATTTGGTAAGAAAAACTGAAAACTCATAAATGGTGCCAATTTCTCGTGAGACAGAAGCTACCAAATCCTAAAGAGAAACTGATATGGTCAAATCTCTTTTCCACATTGATATTTTTTTAGTTTATAACTATCTTGATATTGTTTTAATATTTACATATTATTTGTGGGCTTATTTAACATTTTATAGTAGCATCCCTATCGGTGGTTTTGAGTTTTGGCGCGTCGTTCGTCGGTTTGAGACCCTGAGTAACTTCACTTTATGTATTATGACTTGCACGTGTGGTTGGTTTCGATTTTCGAGGAGTTCAGAGTTGATTTGGAAGAATAATTCTCAATTCAGAAGCTTTAAGTAGGAAGAGTTGACCAAGGTTTGACTTTTGAGTAAACGAACTCGAAATCGGGATTTGAACATTTCAATAGGTTCATATAAAGATTTTGGACTTGATCGTACGTTCGGATCGAGTTTCGGACAGACCGGGAGCGTTTCGGTGCTTATTGTGGAAAGTTGGTATTTAGAAGATTTTATAATGTTTTAAGTTTGATATAAAATGAACTTTGGTGTTATTGATGTCCGTTTGGGATTTCGAGCCTTGGAATAGGTTCGTTTTATGATTTGTGACTTGTACGTAAAATTAGGCGACATTCCAGGATATTTAAGTGTGATTCGGACGCGTTCGACGAAGTTTGATGTTTGAAAGTTAAAAGAAGGATTTTGATGTTATTCATGGCGTTTCAACCTTTTGGATAAGGTATTGAGACTAGTTGATGTGATTGGACGGGGTCCTGGGAGCCTCGGGTGTGTTTCAGGAGGGTTTCAGATCATTTCTCTATGTTTTGTTGTTGTTGTTGCTGATTCTGGTTTTGTTCTTCATGAACGTGGAGGGGAGCTCGCGTTCGCGAAGAAGGAATTGAGCTGGAGGATTATTTTTTCATCGCGTTTGTGATAGAGGTCCCGCATTCGCAAAGGTATGGGGTGGATGTGCATCACGTTCGCGACAAGGGCCCGCGTTCGCGAATGGGAAAAGTTAGGCCTGGAGATTTTGGCCTTTCGTATATGGTGTCGCATTTGTCCTGGTAGAGCTTCGTGTTCGCGATCCATATCTCGCATCCGCGATCCATATCTCGCGTCCGCGATCCATATCTCGCGTCCGCGAAGAAGAGTTTTGGAGCGGCTGCTGGTTGTGCTTCGCGAATGCGAGGAAGGGTCGCATGGCAGTGTATAAGTTTGGAATGTCGGATTTTGGGTCATTTTATCTCAATTCTTCCATGGGAGCCGAGTTTGGGGCGATTTTGAAGTGTCATTTCATCATCCATCATGTCCTACACATTGTGAACTAAATACATGAATTATATATGTATTTAAAATAAAAATTTGTAGAAATTGTGGGTTATTGAAAAAAACCTAGAAATTGTAAATTTAGGTTATGACCACGAAATTGGACACGAAATTAGGAACAAATTATATATTTGGGTTCGTGGCGTTATGTGTAATGTTTCTCTTCAAAATATTTTGGAATTTGGTCACGTGGGCCCGAGGGTTGAGGTTGTTGACATTTCGATCGGAGTTGGGAATTGTTATAAATTATTAAATTACGAGTATTGACGTATATTTTGATTGGTTGCACATTTTTTGATTAGTTTTGGATCATTCGGCATCGGTATGAGGTATTAGAGAAGTGTTGGAGCCGGTTATGGAATTTCGGAGTGAGGTAAGTCTCATGTCTAACCTTGTGAGAGGGAAACTACCCTGTAGGTGCTGTATTTGTTATGTTACTTGTTGTTGGGGCTATGTACGCACGAGGTGACGAGAGTCCGTACGTAGCTAGAATTATGTTATGTCTGGGTAGACTTAGGACTTTACCATGCAATAGTTGTATAACTTGAATTCAATTTGTTAGCTTAATTATTTAAAATTTATAATTGAAATTTGATAGAGATCATGTTAGATCGAATCTCAATACTTTGAGTTGTTTGGAGGGATAATTGATTGATGGTAAATATCATGCTTACTTTATGTCCCTGACCTTGTGTTGTAAATACGCGACCCGTAATTCGATAAGTTTCTTCTCTTTCTGGGGATCGGGCCGAACGCCTCAGCAGTATATATATTAAGATGCATCCATGGATCGGGTCATACGACCTAGGCAGTGTATGTACACGACTATATGGATCGGGCCAAACGACATCGGCATAATTCGTGCATACAAATCGCTAGGAGTCCGAATATCTACAAGATTACCCTCTTGATTGAGACTTGGAATTTACATGACATTTCCTTTATGACTTGAGATCGGATATTTACTGATGGTTCTTATTTGTTGAGATGGCATGTGGTATTTAGGGATTTTTAGAATGATATTTTGTCAAAGGATCATGTTAACTACTGTTTCTTATTCTATTGATATTGTAGTATTTCATGCCTACTTATAATTCCTGTATTTTATTTATTGGATCACTAGTAAGTGTCGATGTCGACCCCTCGTCACTACTTCTCCAAGGTTAAGCTAGATTTTTATCGGGTATGTGTTGATTTACGTATTCATGCTACACTTCTGTACTTATTGTGCATGTATATCTCTGATGGTTATTGGGCGCAAGGGCGAAACTACTGAGGGGACTTTATGGTGAGCTGCAACCCATGATACGATCCGCAGCATACAGAGTCTCCATCATCTTCATTTATATTATCCTATTTATTTTACATTTCAGACATATATTGTATTTGTAACGACTCGACTGGTCGTTTTGTGCATCTACACTTCGCTCGGTAGTTTGAGGCCTCGGAATGGAGTTTCGTCAGTTCCGTTCGCTCCGTTGGACAACTTTTTGGACTTAGGAGTATGTCCGAATTATAATTTGGAGGTCCGTAGTCGAATTATCTTTGATTGGCGAAAGTCGGATTTTTGAGAAGTTTGACTGGGAGTGGAATTTTTGATATTAGGGTCGGATTCCGATTCCGGAAGTTGGAATAGGTCCATAATGGCAAATGTGACTTGTGTGCAAAATTTGAGGTCCATTGGGCGTGATTTGATAGGTTTCGGCATCGATCGTAGAAGTTGAAGTTTCAAGGTCCATTAATTTTGACTTGAAGTGTGATTCGTCGTTTCGAGGTTGCAATACATGATTTGAAGCTTTGAGTAGGTTCGTTTCGTCACATGGAACTTGTCTGCAAAATTTGGCGCCATTTGGAATTGATTTGATATGGTTCGGATATTTGGTTGTGATTCTAGAAGTTCTTGAAATTTTCTTTAATTTTCATGCGTTTTGGCGTCCGATTAGTTCTTTTAGAGGTTATTTTGATGATTTAATCGCGTGAGCGAGTTCGTGTTGTGTTTCTAAACCTGGGTGCATGGTTGGTTTGGAGCCTCGGGGGCTCGGGTGAGTTTCGGATTGGTTTTGGAAAGATTTTTCATGATTTTTGAGTGCTGGTACTGGTGTCATCGCATTTGCGATGTTTTGGTCGCAAATGCGACTATCGCATTTGCGAAGCAGCCTCTCATTTCCGAACCCGGGCTGCTGGGCAGGATTTCGCTTTTGCGAAAATTTCCCCTGCATTTGCAAGATGGTCCCCCTTTTTGCATTTGCGTAGCGTTTGGTCGCAAATGCGACATTAGCAGAAAAACCATCAGTTCGCATTTGCGATATATTGTTCGCATTTGCGAACCCCCTGTCACNGCTTAGCAGAAAAACCATCAGTTCGCATTTGCGATATATTGTTCGCATTTGCGAACCCCCTGTCACAAATGCGACATCTGCAACCTGCTAAATGCTGAGAACTCCGAGATTTGGCTTTATTTTGTTATATTTTGAACCCTAGCTTCGATGGGAGGCAATTTTATGAAGGGATTTTCATACCAAATCATTCGGTAAGTACCTCAAATCAATTCTCAACTACATTTCATGATTTTATATACGATTTAACATCAAATTCATGAGAAATCTAGGGAAAAATTTGGGGATTTTGTCAAAACTTTGAAAATGAAAATTTAGGATTTGAGAGTCGAAAATGAAAATTTAGGATTTGGGGATTTGGAAACAAAAGATGTATTTGGACACATAAGGCTATAGATAGTCAAGACCTATCCTTGGACCCGGGTTTCGACAGGGCGGGCCCGGGGGTTGACGTTTGTTGACTTTTTAGAAATTGAATAAAAATCACAGCTTTATTAATTGAAATTGTTTTCCCTTGCATTGTGTGTTGTATTTAAGTCGTCTTTGGCTAGATTGAGACGAGCGGAGGTGAATTTGTAAAGGAAAAAGCTAAATTGAGTATTAAGTTAGCCGAATTGAGGTAAGTGTCTTGCCTAACTTTGTTGAGGGAATTTTTCCTACTATTTGACATTATTTGTTACATGCGGGGGTGATACATATATGAGGTGACGAACATATATGCATGTGCCAGGGTTAACCATGCTCGGGGATAAATTATGTTGTAAATTGTGTCATGTAGAATCACGCGACCTTCTTGTTTCATGCCTTACTTGACTCCTAGATACTAAGATCATAGTATTAAATATTAGGAACTAAGACTTAGCTTGTTATAACTTGATCAAATTTGATGGAATTTTGAGAACACATTGATGTGTCTAATTCGGTCATCACTATGCATAATCATTAATACATTGCTTCGTATAATATTCTTGAGATACTAGATTCTATACTTGTGTAATGGATTAATTGTGAGATTTGTTGGAATACTTGAATAATAAGGTTCTTGCGGGTTTATTGAACTATTGTTGGCTTGGAAAGTTGTGATTAGGATTTATTTGGAATATTCGTTTAAACACTCTCATTGACGTTATTTATGCTTCATGCCTTATTTGTCATTGATATACATATGCTTGGTAAGGAAGAGTGTAAAGCACGAAGGGTGATGTCGTGCCATTGTTTATACATTATCATGTTAGGTAGAGTGTAAAGCATGAAGGGTGATGCCGTGCCATATTATATGAGATTAAAAGCACGAAGGGTGATGTCGTGCTGTATTATTGAGAGTAAAAGAATGAAGGGTGATGCCGTGCCATATAATTTGTGAGTAAAAGCACGAAGGGTGATGTCGTGCCATATTATGTGAGTAAAAGCACGAAGGGTGATGTCGTGCCATGTTATG
This sequence comes from Nicotiana otophora, assembly GCA_000715115.1. Lineage (NCBI taxonomy): Eukaryota > Viridiplantae > Streptophyta > Magnoliopsida > Solanales > Solanaceae > Nicotiana > Nicotiana otophora. The sequence goes on from AWOL01S0012620.1 coordinate 13,808, forward strand.
TGAGTAAAAGCACGAAGGGTGATGTCGTGCCATTGCATTTATATTATCATGCTTTTGTGTTATTGCGAGTTTATGGCACCAATGGTGTTTCCGTGCAAGTGAGGACGAGGGACATGCATTATGTTGTGATATCCTTTTCTTGCAGATATCTTCATGTCTTTACCTTGAATTGTTATTGGCGTACTTATGGTTCTTATGTGACTTGTCGTCACTTTTCTGTCTTTATTCTCTATCTCAATTGTTGTTGCGTTGCCCATGACTTCTATTTTCTAAACTCCAAATACCATGCCTACTTGAGTGTATTTGCCATTAAATTTGATGTCTTGAGTGTTTCTCTCACACTATGAAAGTTTTGAGGTGATTATTGTGGTTCATTGGGTTTCGTTCTAAGGAAAGGATTGGTCGAGATATTGGAAACTGTTGAATTATGATCTCTTCTAGTACTCTGTTATTGCCTTGTACATGCATTCGTGTGCTCTATTCTGTTATACTGTAGTATAGTTCTATTGCTAGATTTCGGTACAGATGTTTATTAGTGAGCATCTTTTTACTAAAACGCCTCGTCACTACTTCGACGAGGTCAGATAAAATACTTACTTGGTACATAGGGTCGGTTGTACTCATACTACACTTCAGCATCTTGCGTGCAGATATTTTTTAGAGCAGAGCTGCTGTTGATGTCAGGAGCTGACCCTGAAGATGTTCGTGCATCCCGGATATAGCTGCCACTTGTCCTTGGTAGTTTTAGATTTTGTTAATCTGTTTATGTAACTTTCAAACATATCGTGTAATTATTTGTATAAGTTTGTAAATTCCAAGTCTTATAAGCTCATGATTCGTACTACCAGTTCTTGGGTTAATTTGTAAAAGTTCAGATAATTCTTCATTATTTACCTACAATTTCATTTGGATTGTATTGACTGTTAGTTGGCTTACCTAGAGGGTCGAGTTAGGTTCCATCATGACTAGTGATTTTTGGGTCGTGACAAATTAGTATCATAGCACTAGGTTCATTGGTTCTACGAGTCATGAGCAAGTATCTTATAGAGCCTTGTGGATCGGTATGATGACGTCCATACCTATCTTCGAGAGGCTGCAGGCCATTTAGGATAAACTTTCCATCTTTCTTTCTTTATCGTGCGGCATTGATTCAGCTTGAAGCGTAACTCTTTAAATTCCCTCCACCCATTCGTATGCGCATATGATCGCTCGGTATCGTCTGAGCATCGACGGCTTGTGATTCCATGGATGAAGTGCGATATGTGATTTTTGTGTGCTGATGATGGGTCAGTTTGGAGGACTTGAGATCGGGTTTTGACTGCGGCTTGAGCACAGGAATTTCGGTTGTGTGTGCATGTGCTTTTGGACTTATACGTTTGGTAGTGTTCCTATGCATGGAACTTGTGGTCGGCGAGTGGTTGAATGACTAAATGATGAATAGGATGTTACTGCAGGCTATGTTCGGATGACGTGAATGTGAAGAGAAAAGTCTACTTGAGGTGTAAAAAGGACTGATGGGTGCTTGATTTCTGTCTCGATGTGACTTGTAGTCCCGAGTTACGAGTGTGTTGGATGGTTTTCCATGTTGTTTAATTATGGAACGGATTTGATTCTCATGCCTTTTTGATGAGTTCAGACTCAGGAAGATTAAATGGTGGCATAGTAGTTATGGCTAAAGTTTAAGATTTACATTGGATGGTGTCGAGGCTCGTGGTATTTCTATATCATTGTGGATTATGTATTTCAGTATCAGGAAGACTAAGTGGTGGAGGAAACGACTTTAGATTCACAGAAGGTCTCTTCAGAGTGGGTGTCTTGGTTGTGGTACTTTGGGGTTCTAAGAGGGAATGCATCAACTTATGGGCCTTAGGGCAGTGTGGGTTTTATGCTAGAATCTCTTATGTCGAGCTTTGGGTAAGGATCATGCATTTCTCGCAAGGAGTGGTGTCAACTTGAGAGTAATTTGAAAGGAACTCAGAGGAAACAGGGCGGTTTGATAGTAAATTGGATCAACATGGTAATGATATGATCGGTTCTTTGGGTACTTATGATGTGGCGAGTCTCCACAGGTGTTTCGTGGCAATGCTCATGGGTTTTTGGGCAACTGCATGGCTTGGTTAAGTTGGAGGGATTCGGTTTTGATAGCTTGATTATGTGCAAACGGATTCCAAGGGGTCCTCGATGATTTCTATCACGATTCGAGGTGAATATTTCCTACTGGTGTGAGGAACATGTTACGTATTGGGATTTCCTCCTGGATGAGATCAAATAGAAGGTTTCTGACTGATCGGGATTGAGTTTTGCATGTGCATGGTCACTGTTCAGTTTTGAAGGAAAGGTCATGAATTCTTAAACAGCATGACGGTTTCAGATATCTAGATAGATGCCATTACTACTTGGTGTTGCTTGAGAAGGGTGTGCATTTCAGAAAATGCATTGTGTTTTGACTTATGGATGCAATATTGATACTGCGGTGCTCGCCTGATTAGTTGACTGCTGAGATTCAGATTTTGTTATGTGGCACAGAAAAATTATAGAAGTATTCCTCTTGGGATGATTGTATACAAGAGATGTGTTAGACATTTGGGCGGTGGAGTTGGGATCAGGCATGATGATTCGTGTGTTCTATGGATTTGAAAACTAGGAGTTCTCAGAAGCAGATTGTCTCGTGGTTGTGGACTTTTGGAGGGCTATTTGTCCGTTCGAAGGTGACCGGAGTTGATTTGGGGGGCCATTGGTAGGCCCAATGGGGATGTCTATTCTATATCGGATCAGATTTGATTGCTCATGCGCAGCTGTTACCACAGGTATATCGTCGGGTGAAATTGATGTTATCCGCGCCTTGGTCTGTGTTATGTGTTCCTCTATTATGCTATGACGGGTTGTGAGGGTTACATGGTTCTTCGTACGCATATTGTAATTCAGTTTAGGCCTCATGGCGCTATGGGCGAGATGGCCTTCGTGATGTTGATTTGCTTATTGCACCCTAGTTGTGCTTGTCCTTCTTATTATTGTGTGTTCCTAATAATTTTCCCACAGTTATATTTTATGCACTCTATTATGTTTGATATTGACGCACATGTGATCAGTGAGCCTGAGTATTATGGCTCGATGGGTACCCTATATGGATTGATATGATGGGATCAGGTTGCACGTCGTAACGGTACTGTGATGAAATGTAACTCCTGATGCTTACTTCGTGTAGTTTTGCTTTCCCCTTGTTGAAAATAGTTAATAGAAAAATGTTAAATTTTCCCTGCCTACTTAACGTTTTAAGTAGTTTTCTGATTTAGCTCTCTTACTGTTATTTGTCATATCTGAATTTTTATTTGTTGGTGTTCGAGATCGTGTTATGTGGGGCTCCATATGATTATTGTTGATATTTATTCGTGGAGCTGCTTGTATTAGCTGAGATGAGGTTTCTAGGCTTGAGATTTGCGCTATCATATTGGGATGAGGAAGGTTTGGGAGAATAATGCTATATTTTGCTGAGGATTTGGGCAATGGCCCTGGTCGGATGAAAGGGTTTCTTGGCTTAGTGATCAGATGAGTGGTTAAGAGATTATGTTTGTTTCTTTCATCATCGATAGGGTATGAAGGTTTTGAACGAGGCTCTAATCGATACGGCATTTGCTACCGGCACCGGATTTGTTTTTCGGCAGCAATGGTGGTTAGCAGTTCCTGCTGTGAGTATCTGAGTGATGGGGTATATCATGTGATTACATCTTGGTATTATGGTTATGGCTTAATACATCTTGTTCAGACTTATACAATGTGTAGATGTGAGATTCAGGTTTTGTAATGAATTCTGGATAATAGAGATTGGGTTCTAAGGTTTAAGGACCAAGGTTGGAGTAAGGATCTCTAGTTATGTTGTGTTGGCAGGTTTATATGGAGCAGGGTGACGTGGGATCACCCCCGGGTATATGCATAGTAGGGTTACACCGTCGTTTGATAGCTTTGGGACGAACCCAGGCACGTTCGAGGATGAACGTGTGTTTAAGTGGTGGAGGATGTAATGACCCGACTGGTCGTTTTGAGCATATGTACTTCGCTTGGTAGTTTGAGGCCTCGGAATGGAGTTTCGTTAGTTCCGTTAGCTCCGTTGGGCGATTTTGGACTTAGGAGTGTGTCCGAATTATAATTTGGAGGTCCGTAGTCGAATTAGTCTTGGATTGGCGAAAGTCAATTTTTGAGAGGTTTGACCGGGAGTGGACTTTTTGATATTGCGGCTGGATTCCGATTCTGAAAGTTGGAGTAGGTCCGTAATGGAAAATGTGGCTTATGTGCAAAAATTGAGGTCCATTGAGCGTGATTTGATAGGTTTCGGCATCGGTTGTAGAAGTTTAAGTTTCAAGGTTCTTTGATTTTGACTTGAGGTGCGATTCGTCGTTTCGAGGTTGCTATACGTGATTTGAAGCTTCGAGTAGGTTCGTTTCATCACATGGAACTTGTCTGTAAAATTTGGCTCCATTTGGAATTGATTTGAAATGGTTCGGACGTTTGGTTGTGATTCTAGTAGTTCTTGAAGTTTCCTTTGATCTTCATGCGTTTTGGCATCCAATTCGTACTTTTAGAGGTTATTTTGATGATGTGATCGCGCGAGCGAGTTCGTGTTATGTTTCTGGACCTGGGTGCATGGTTGGTTTGGAGCCTCGGAGGCTCGGGTGAGTTTCAGATTGGTTTCAGAATGATTTTTCATGATATTTGAGTGCTGGTACTGATGTCATCGCATTTGCGATGTTTTGGTCACAAATGCAACTATCGCATTTGCGAAGCAGCCTCGCATTTGCGAACCCGGGCTGCTGGGCAGGAATTCGCTTTTGCGAAAAATTCTTCGCATTTGCGAGATGGTTCCCCTTTTCGCATTTGCGAAGCGTTTGGTCGCAAATGCAACATTAGCAAGAAAACCTCCAGTTCGTATTTGCGATATATTGTTTGCATTTGCGAGGGTCGCATATGCGAATCCCCTGTCGCAAATGCGACTTCTGCAACCTGCTAAATGCTAAGAATTCCGAGATTTGGCTTCATTTTGTTATATTTTGAACCCTAGCTTTGATAGGAGGCGATTTTGATTTTTATACCAAATCATTTGGTAAGTACCTCTAATCAATTCTCAACTATATTTCATGATTTTAGATAAGATTTAACATCAAATGCATGAGAACTCTAGGGAAAAATTTGGGGATTTTGTAAAACTTTGAAAATAAAAATTTAGCATTTTTGAGAGTCGAATAGGACTCGGATTTGGAAACAAAAGACGTATTTCGTGAGGCTATAGGTAGTCAAGACCTACCCTTGGACTCGGGTTTCGACCGGACGGGCCCGGGGGTTGACTTTTTAGAAATTGAATAAAAATCACAGCTTTATTAATTGAAATTATTTTTCCTTGCATTGTGTGATGTATTTAAGTCGTCTTTGGCTAGATTGAGCCGAGCGGAGGTGAATTTGTAAAGGAAAAAGCTAAATTGAGTATTGAGTTAGCCAAATTGAGGTAAGTGTCTTGCCTAACTTTGTTGAGGGAATTTTTCCTACTATTTGACATTATTTGTTACATGCGGGGGTGATACATATATGAGGTGACGAGCATATATGCATGTGCCAGGGTTAACCATGCTCGGGGATAAATTATATTATAAATTGTGTCATGTAGAATCACGTGACCTTCTTGTTTCATGCCTTACTTGACTCCTAGATACTAAAATCATAGTATTAAATGTTAGGAACTAAGACTTAGCTTGTTATAACTTGATCAAATTTGATGGAATTCTGAGAACATATTGATGTGTCTAATTCGGTCATCACTATGCATAATCATTAATACATTGCTTCGTCCAATATTCTTGAGATTCTAGATTCTATACTTGTGTAGTGGATTATTTGTGAGATTTGTTGGAATACTTGAATAATAAGGTTCTTGCGGGTTTATTGAACTATTATTGGCTTGAAAGGTTATGATTGGGATTCGTTTGGTATATTCGTTTAAACATTCTCCTTGACGTTATTTATGCTTCCTGCCTTGTTTGTCATTGATATACATATGACGGGTAAGGAAGAGTGTAAAGCACGAAGGGTGATGCCGTGCCATTATTTATACATTATCATGTGAGGGAGAGTGTAAAGCACGAAGGGTGATTCCGTACCATATTATCTAAGAGTAAAAGCATAGGTGATGCCGTGCCATATTATTGAGAGTAAAAACACGAAAGGTGATGCCGTACCATATCATTTGTGAGTAAAAGCACGAAGGGTGATGTCGTGCCATGTTATGTGAGTAAAAGCACGAAGGGTGATGTCGTGCCATGTTATGTGAGTAAAAGTACGAAGGGTGATGTCGTGTCATGTTATGTGAGTAAAAGCACGAAGGGTGACGCCCTGCCATTGCATTTATATTATCATGCTTTTGTGTTATTGCGAGTTCATGGCACGAAGGGTGTTTCTGTGCAAGTGAGGACGAGGGACATGCATTATGTTGTGATATCCTTTTCTTGCAGATATCTTCATGTCTTTACCTTGAATTGTTACTGTCGTACTTATGATTCTTATGTGACTTGTCGTCACTGTTCTGTCTTTATTCTCTATCTCAATTGTTGTTGTGTTGCCCATGCCTTCTATTTGCTAAACTTGCAAATACCACGCCTACTTCCTGCTGTCATAATAATATCTTTGTCGTATCTATTTTGGTTGCACCTAGTATATGCCTTCTACCGTATTAGTCATTCATGCTTCTACTTGTTAACGCATAAAGATCATGAGTTCCTCTCTTATTCGTTATATTTGTATTTATGCCTCCACCATGCTAGTTAGTTGAAGTTATATTCCTTTTCCTGATTGTTGTCATCACCTCTATGCTTTCCGCCTAGTCTGTTACTGATGCCCTTATGTACATTCTCGTTTATTATTGCTACTTGCGTATTTCCTACTTTGTCATTATTGTTATCGGTATTTCTACCCTTCAGTTGGTATTGTTTTACACATATTTGGTAAAGATGAGATAAATGCACGAAGGGTGTTGTCGTACCGTTGAATTTGATGTCTTGAGTATTTCTCTCACGCTATGAAAGTTTTGAGGTGATTATTGTGGTTCATTGGGTTTTGCTCTAAGGAAAGGATTGGTCGAGATATTGAAAACTATTGGATTGTGATCTCTTCTAGTACTCTGTTATTGCCTTGTACATTCGTTCGTGTGCTCTATTCTGTTATACTGTAGTATAGTTCTGTTGCTAGATTTCGGTAAAGATTTTTATTAGTGAGCATCTTTTTACTAAAAAGCCTCGTCACTACTTCGACGAGGTTAGACAAAATACTTACTTGGTATACGGGGTCGGTTATACTCATACTACACTTCTGCACCTTGCGTGCAGGTCTTTTTTGGAGCAGAACTGCTGGTGATGTCAGGAGCTGACCCTGAAGATGTTCGTGCATTCCGAATATAGCTGTCGCTTGCCCTTGGTAGCTTTAGATTTTGTTAATCTGTTTATGTAACTTTCAAACATATCGTGTAATTATATGTATCAGCTTGTAAATTTCAAGTCTTAGAAGCTCATGATTCGTACTACTAGTTCTTGGGTTAATTTGTAAAAGTTCAGATAATTCTTCATTATTTTCCTACAATTTCATTTGGATTGTATTGGCAGTTAGTTGGCTTACCTAGCGGATCGAGTTATGTATCATCACGACTAGTGATTTTTGGGTCGTGACAGTATTATTATTGTACTTCCTAGTAGATGCTCATGCACCTGTGACCCCGGATTTTAGGATATTCTAGTAGATGTTAATGGTTTTGCATTAATATTGTCACCTTTTTATTTTATATCTTA
>AWOL01S0012621.1:0-33079 GCA_000715115.1 Nicotiana otophora
CCCCCACATAAGGTTAGGCAAGCCACTTACCTCGAACCAAGCTCAATCAATCGGTAATAATGCTTTTCCACGAATATCCGACTCTAAATGGCCCAAATCTAGCCAGTATCAATTACATACCATAAATACAACTATAAGAAACTAATCTAATTAATGAAATCAAATCTAAAGCAAGAAATTAGAAAATCGCCCCAAAAAACCTCCCCGAGCCAACGTCTCGGAATCGGGTAAAAGTCATAAAATATGAACACACATTCGCTCATGAGCCCGGTTATGTAATTTATTTTGTAATCCGACCTCAATTTGAGGTCTAAATTCCCATTTTACAAAAATTCCTAATTCTACCCCAAAACCCCAATTTCCACCATGAAAACACAAGACTTTTGGTTGAAATCTTGGGAAATATAGTGAAACACTGAAAGAAACAAGTTTAGAATCACTTACCAATAATTTGGGGAAAAAAGGTTCTTTTAAATCGCCTCTAGAGTTTCTTGTTTTGAAAATTTGAGAGAATGAACCAAAATCCCGTCTAAGTCCCATTTTGATCAGTTGCAGATGTCGCATTTGCGACCTTTGCGAACCCCGCAAATGCGAAGAATCAATCGCAAATGCGAAGAACTTCATATCTCTACTTTCATCGCATTTGCGATGAATTGTTCGCAAATGTGAACTCTGACCTGATCGCAAATGCGAAGTAGCTCCCCCCCAGTCCCTATCACAAAAGCGAAGACCTGGTCGCAATTGCGCAACTGGGTCTCTTCGCAAATGCGAAGGTTATGTTCGCAAATACGACACTGACAAGTTTGCTACCATATCACAAATATGAGGCTTGACCTCGCAAATGCGAGATCAGAGGCCTGCACCAGAACTGAGACACACCAGCAATATTTTCTAAGTCCAATCCACTTCGTAGCCTATCCGAAACTCACCCGAGCCCTCAGGGCTCTAAACCAATTATGCACACAGGTCTAAAAACATCATACGAACTTGCTCGCGTGACCAAATCGCCAAAATAACACCTAGAACTACGAATTTAGCATCAAATCAAAGGAAATTTTCAAGAAAACTCATGAACTTCTAATTTCACAACTGGGCGTCTGAATCACGTCAAACCAACTCCGTTTCTCACCAAATTTGAGAGCCAAGTCATGAATATAGTATTGGACCTATACCAGGTTCCGAAACCAAAATACGGACCCAATATCCAAAAATTCAAACATTGGTCTAACATTTCAACGTTATTAAGCCTTTAACTTTCAAATTTTAACAAAGTGCAATAACTCGAGCTAGGAACTTCCGAATTCGATTCTGGGCATACGCTCAAGTCCCAAATCACAATACTAACCCACGAGGACCGTCAAAATATGAATTCGGATCTGTTTGCTCAAAACGTTGACCGAAGTCAACTCAAATGGATTTTAAGAAAACAATTTTATATTTTCTCAGTTTTTAACATAAAAGCTTTTCCAGAAAAGCACTCGAACTGCGCACGCAAATCGAGGAAAGCTAAATAAGATATTTAAGGTTTTAAAGCGTAGAATTAGGTTCTAAAATATAAGATGACCTATCGGGTCATCACAAAATCTTATAGAACGTAGAAGAGTGATCGTAAATAGAGAAACCATATCTATCCCCAAAGCTCAATCTCAGAGTTGCCATTGCATGTGGGCAGGATATTTTTTCCAAATCAAACTGATAATAAGAACATGTGTTCAAATCCAGATCAACTACTGCATCCATGCCGTACCCGACGATTCTAAACTGATTATTCTCTAATTAATGCGCCTAGAGCGCGTCGCTGATAACCATATTATTCCTAATATTCTTTTTAGCAGAAGGAACAAAGATGGTCAAAACATTTTTTATTTCATTATGCCGCTCCTCGAATTTTTCTTCAAACATTCGAATAATATGATTGAATAGGCCAATGATCGGGAAGTCTCTTTGATCCTTAAGCAATGCGTTAAGCGATTCTGCAATGTTTGTTGTCAACACGCCGTATTGGTTTCCTGGAAAGAAGGCCCTCCTCTACTTTTGGAACTCAATTTCATTCGCGAAGCAGTTAGCTACTTCCATGCTTTTATCATACAATTGCTGAAAATGGTCAAAGAATTTCTTAGTACTGTATCAATGTGCGGCAAAAAAGAAATGCTTAGTAAAAATTCCACAATGACACCTCTTGTGTATATTTTCAGCAATGTGACGAGTGCAAAACCCATGATGAGCGACAGTAAAAACTGTTTTGAAGTCATTCCCAATAGACATATGCCCATCAAAGATAATGCATAATTCATCATTGTCGTCAACAATGTGCCGCAACTGTTCAAAAAAGTAGGTTCAAGAATCATCGCACTCTTTATCGACTACACATAACGTAATTGGAAAAATCTGATTCTCTGTATCTTGTGCCACAGCAGACAACAAACAGCATTTATACCTGCCACTCAGAAATGTCCCATGAACAACAATAACCTTTCTCATATGCGCGAATACCTTAATGAAATCTCCAACAGATAAGAAAAAAATATCTAAACTCAATTTATTACCAACTTTCAAATCAACAATACTTCCTTCATTATAGGACAACATAACAAGGCGATAAGCTTCCAACAAAGAATACCCCTCTTCCTGAGTACCCATGATCATAGCCTTAGCTATTTTACCTACCTTTCAGCTCCTCTAATAAGTAAGATTTTGATTAAAATCTGCAAAAATAGCATCTTTCAGATCTGACGAGGACAGGCCTTTTCCATTAACATATCATTCCTGGTAATATGCACCCAAAGTCTTCGACGATGCGTTAGGATGCTGGATTGATATGTATTATACCCCGCATGTGTTTCCACCATGATACTTGGTAATATAAAACCTATCAGAACTCTCATACTTTAAAGCGTGTAACTTCCACAGGCAACTCACATCTCAGCATGCCACTGAAGTTAATTTACAGCTACTCTTCCTCATAGGAAACGTAAAATGCATTTTCATAGAAGTAATCTCCAACTGTTTTATTAGATCCAATTTGTTGTCAAAATATTTTCCAAGGAAAAAACATGTATCATCAGGGTGGCTGTGTTGTGTAGCTAACGATTCCACCAAGCCTTCATCTCCAGCTGCCCGACTGGCAATATTTGGGAGCTCTTCCGCTCCATCTGCATCTTCGGGACCATACGAGTTCTTTTTATTATCACTAAAATTATGCAAGTCATCACTAAATCCACTAAAGCCATCTTTCTCCATTCTTTCCTCCTCTACTTCTAAAATTGGTGGTTGTGTTGTTGTTGTTGTTGGTGGTGGTGGTGGTGCAGCTGCGACATTTGAACCTTGATAAGACCTTTCAACAGGAACTTCAGCCCCCTCTTCAAACTCATTTTGAACCACAAATATCTTCAAACAAGGCCTCATACCATCAATTGTAACATCAAGGATGTACGATTGCAAATCATTGTCATTCTTAATTAAGGAAGGAGGAATCTTGTCCCTCTTCGGTACAGAGCTAAGCATATATGTAATATTCAAATTTCTCTGGAACATATTAGTTGTTCACGTTTAATGATGACATCAACAAATTTGTCAAATGTACAATTGCTAGGTATACAGATAGGTAATGTAATCTTTGTATAGGAATTCCAATTCCAACCAGTTGGCCCCTCAACCCATTCACCAGAATATAGACAACATATTAATATATAATCTCCCATCAGTATATTGTGAACCAATGGTCTATTGTATACTAGTGGTTGAGTACCGTGCAGAAAAAAATTACAGAAACCAAATTAACAATGACGAAGAAGATGAGATGAAACCACTTATCAGATGAATGAGGTACACAATATACCACCTGGAGTGAATTATCAATCCAATGTACCATCAATTTCTTTCCCAAATTCGACAGATCCGAAAAATCCCCAATTTATCGATTTTTTTAAAGTAAATGATAAATCAAAAGAATGAAGCTTTAAGAGGAATAGTAAAGAAGGGAGACGACCTCTGTGTGTTGAATGCAAGAAAAATAAGCTGCAATAGAGGAATTAGCTGTAGGAAATGGGGATTGGGGCAACAGATAAGGCGCGAAGCTGTGGGATTTTTTTTTTTTTTAAATCTGATAATATTATATTTATATAGGTTGAGACCAAAGTATAATAAGTGAAACTTTAAGAATAAAGACTCAACTTACTCCTTCACTTTATAATCCCACTTAATCATTAATTAAGCATAAAAGTCAATTCTACAATAATTAAAACCTGATGATTACTTTGAAAAGAGGTAACTACCTATATTTAGTTTAGGGATAAAGCATAAAATCCTCTCCAACCTATGACCATATTACCAACTATACACCTTTTCTTTTCGGGGGTCTATTACCCCCCTGAACTTATTTTTACCAGAATTTATTTAATATTATATGCTCAATTAAACCCGACCGTGATTACACCTCTTCCAAGCGCATGAGGACTAAATTTAAAAGGCCCGTCTGCTATATAATCGCCACGTGTTAAGCCAAATAAGCTATAAAAAAGGGCCTCAAACATTAAACTCAACTATTTTATTTGAACCCATTATTCTTATCACTATTTCTAAACTTAAAGGGACTATCTGCCATTGTTGAAGAAATTTCTCTGGTGCAACTGAAATTGAATAGGTGAGTTTCAATCTATAGGCTATAAATTACTAAGCTTTAGTCAATTCGATTTCATAACCTTTATTTTAGGGTTTGAAATTTCTTCCCCAATTTTTATATTTTGGGAATTAGGGTTATGAAATGGCAAATACCAACTTGAATAAACTTTATATGGAGGATGAAGACCCAATGCTCAATGTTGAAGTACGATGCAAACATAGAATTTTGTTGCAAATGCAGACTTCTTAGTCGAAGCGTAATCCTGGACGAAGATTTTGGTCTTTCCCCTACTATAGTGTATGTGTTCATTTCTAATCCATCTATTGTGGTTGATTAACTTTTTGTATTGTCATTAAATTGATTCTAATTTATAAAATTTTCAGGCCAAGAGTTGCAAATATTTTCAATGGAGGGACAATGAAGTTGACGAAAGATCGAAGTTTATTCTTTCAAGATTGTTCGACAAAATTAAAGAGATGGAAGAAGATTTAGTGCATTATGACAGCCTTAAGATGCAGTTGGTTGAGCTTAAAAGTCTGAAAAATGCCAACATTAATTTGGTTGTAACTGACAATGAGAAAGAGAAGGGGGCAAAGGAGAAAAAGAAAAGGAGTTTAATAGGAAGTTCATTTTGTGTATTGTGATTTGTCTTTATTGTTATGTGTTGATTACAGCCTAATCCAAGTTGGCAACTTGGAGAGTGATCAAATGAAGCTGCAATAGTAGTTTTGCTGCAATAGCAGTTGTTTTGTGTTGTGGCAATTATTTAGAAGTGTTTATTTAAGGTTGTAATAACTATGTTTTGTTGTCATTGTGGTATGCAACGTTATTTTAGTATATGCTATGTGAAAGTTAATTGTGTATGAATTGCTCGCTTGCTATGATCGATTCCCAGATTCTTTCAACTACTATATATAAGTCACATTGAGGTTTTGTATAAATGGCAGGACACCGCTGAATTTCATAAAAACATAGCTGCAACATTCCATAAATATTACCAAAATCAGTCAACAAAATATCAAATATACTAAGGCAGCATTTGAAAACTAATACATTCTCGTTCTAAAAGGATAAAAACTGCAAATTGCAGTCAACAAAAATAACCAAATGTCTGGCTTAGGATAAACAATATTTGCTTGTAATCAACCAAAAACATCAAATAATTGTTTGCTTGTAGATTGCAGTCAACACAAATAACCAAATCTATTGGGGATGTGCAAAACTACTATTCTGGCTTAGGTTGTTTGAACTACCAGTTTTTGTTTGAATTTTATGTTGCCCTCTAATCTCTTGAAGTCTTCTTGTTGTGATTGCTAGTTTTCCCTTCCATTTCAGTCCACTACTTGGTTTGAAACCAATGTCACTAGTTACATCAGCCGATCTTGTTATCATTGCTGGTCTAGTGGACTCTATTCTGGTACTTGTCGTGGATACTATTCTACTACTTGGCATGCCAGACTACAGAGAAAGAATAACTAAATAAGTTATCACAAATATACAAAACATATTGAATATCACAAAGAATATACACTTACATTCAAAGTTTTGAAGCCATTTTCAGCTTGAAACAGCCCATTCCCATCACTCTTGGCCTTTTAAATTGTTTTGTATTTTCCACACCATTTTCCCTTCCTCTATTTAGTGTAGCTGTAGAGGCATTAGGTGCAACAGATGCATTAGGTGCTGATAATGTACTAGGTACAAAACATTCAAACCAATTGGCTAGTGAATGATGAGCAACAGATGTTGCATTAGGTGCTGATGGAGTTGCATTCAAAGATCCTCCTCTTCTCCTACCTCTACTACCTGCAACTGTTACATTCCTAGATCTTTCTCTTCCCGTACCTCTACTACCTGCAGCAGATGTTGCATTTAGTGCGACAAATTTTGTATTGCTTGACCTGCCTCTTCCCCTTCCTGTACTAGCTGCTGCAATAGGTGTAGTTGATGTAGCAGCAGTAGCAGATGTTACAGTACTTGAAAATTCAGCAGCAGTAGCAGATGTTACAGTACTTGAAAATTCAGCAGGTGTAGTAGATGTTGATTTTCTAGGTCTTCCTCTTCTTCTTATTGCAGCAGGTTCAACTTCTACATTTCTTGGTTTCTAATTAATAATAAACAGTAAGATATAGTGTTTGAATTTAAAAGAAATAGGATATAGTTATACTATATTACCTTTGGTCTGCTTCTATTTCTTCCTGAACCTGATGTTTCTGCAGCAGTAGAAGTTACATTTGATGGTGCAACAACAGTTCCTGAACATGGTGGTTCTGTAACACTCTTATGACACCCCCTCTTGTTGTGACCAATACCCTTGCAGATGCTACGCCTCATGACAAGTCCAGTTTTAAGCAACTTTCTATATTATTTGGTTTCAGTTGCCTCTTTTCTTCTAACTTTTTTGGGCCTGCCAGGCATACTTTTCACCACTAGTGGTGCAACATGAGGGTTAGTAGATGTATGCCACATTTTCATACTATTGAGTGGTTGAAGGAAGTTAGAATATGTCATCAAATATGTCTTCTTCATGTGCAGTTATCAATATAGTCAGGTGGTTCATACCCTTTATAGTACATTGCAGCTATGGCATGTGGACATGGTATACCCTTTAACATCCAATCCCTACAACTATAAGTATTATTTCTTAGGCAAACAGTATGTTGATTTATTCCCTCCCTAACCTAATATCCTATATCTCTATTAAAAAAATTGTACACCTCATTGACTTTTCAATATTTTCCTCTAAGACCTTTAATGCCATTGGAGAAATGTTGCAGGACCAAGTATTTACAAATTCCCTTAACTTAGCTATTCTATCATCATCTTGACTCTTATTTCTTCAAGCATGGTAATAATGGTCTTGTGCCTTGCAGCTAGGATTCATGCATTAAAACGTTCAGCCATATTATTATCTACTACATCACACTTGACTTCCACATTAAAATATACCTTACACCAAGTCTCTTTGTTATAGTACAAAAGATCATCAATTATGTTCTTACCAAGCATACTGAGTGCTTGTAGGTTTTTCTTGAATTCAGCCTCATATGTACTTCTAGCACACTTCCAAAACAACATCCTCCTCTGAATCTCTCTCCAATTCTTTGACCAATTTGCAAGGATGTGTCTGGCATACATCCTGTGCTCACAAGCTGGTATAATATCTTGAATTGTTGCTAGAAGTCCATACAGAAAAGGAAATTGGTTAGTAATCAAACATGAAAACACAAAAAAGAATATCAAAAAGTCTGGAATGATATACCTTTTGCATGTCTGTAATCAAGGTGAAACCCCTGCCATCTCCTAATCCCAAATCATCTTTAAGCAAAGACATAAACCATGTCTAGGTATTTTTGTTCTCATATTCACTACTGCCCAAGCAAGTAGAAGCATTTGGTTGTTGGCATCCTTAGCTAAAGTAACTAATAACTACCCTCTATTAACTCCCTTCAAGAAACAACCATCTAAACCTATGCATTTTCTGCACCCCATGAATGCATTCTTCAATGCACCAAAACAGATGTGGAAACTTTGAAATACTGCCTTACCAGATTCATCAGCTTCACCAAGTTTCACCACGCATATACTCTCAGGGTTGGTCATTAACAAATCATCCCCGTAATCAAGAATTCTTCCAAACTCAAGAATATGGTCACCCATAATTTCTGTCAATACTTTGGCTCTTGCTCTCCTAATTGTGGTCTTGCCAACATGCACTTTATATTTCTTCCTAATTAACTCTTGTAACTTGAACACTCTTATGTTTAGTTGTTAAACTATTTTATCTTTAAACACTTTAGCCAGGTATTTAGAATTGCACAGGTAATTTCTGGTGGCCTTATTACACTTGTGAACTGGATTATAAGTCCTAAGCATAAAATTATTACTTGAAGTGTCAAGGCTTTCATACAACAACCATGAACAACTATCCTTGCACCTCACCCTGACTCTTGTTGGCTCATTCACATACCCAGCTGCCACATAACTTGTTTAGCTGTGGGATCATAAACCACCTTCTTGGTAGAAGAATATTTTCTTCTTAGTAGATTTACCCTAACTTCTTCCCCATCTTCAACCCAACATTCATCTTAATCTATTTCAAAGCTACAAGCATCAGAACTTGGGTAATATGGTTCATCACCCCCTATCCTACCTTTTATATTTTTTTTCCTGTTTCAGTTTCATCAAACCCCAAATCCGGTCCAGTTATACTGCATGGAACATTATCAGGGTCAGCAAGAGCTTTTTCCTTTCTTTTTCTTCTATGGAAAAGCTTTCTCTCAGCCCTAAACTCTATGAACTCTTCATGTATATCACTGCCATAATCCTCTACACCATCAACAAAAAAATCACTGTCTTCATAACTTGAACTATTTTCAGTTGAGTTATCAGATTCCTCCTCAGTTGAGGATGAATCTGGATCTTGATCTGCTAGAGGGAGCTGCTGGATCAGTAAGTGTAGGTGAAGTTGCTGCTGCACCACTTAAACCCTCCTCACCAACCCCAATATTTTGACTAGCATTTGCTTCAATGGTCCCATCCCCTTTATTAAAGGCTGAACGAGATTCCTCTACACCCATGTGCTGGACATATACTTCCAAAATAGCTCCGTTTTACAAGAACTGTGCAATTATTGAAAGCTCCCTGTCATTGTTTATATTTTCTATAATGTCATAGTTAGGTGTCCTAACACTAAATGTGCAACTACTGTTGTACCCAATTCTTTAATATCGTCCATCAACTCAAAATAAGATATAGTATCCATATCAACATTCACATATTCAGTCATTACTCACCCACATGTCTTGGTTCCCCACTTTCAATCTCTAAGACCCCACCATGAAACAATCTCAAAGTCACAAATATAAACACACTCATACGTGAATGCAAATAAACAATAACAATAAATTCAGACAAATCCCCAACAACAAAATTATTGTGCCGAAAATAGGGCTGCACTAAAAAACTATTTATTTACTTACAACCAAGAACACATCAGTGTAAACACACAAAATCAAAACTTTAGTATTAAAATCGACATGCAAACCCCTCAAGTTTCAAAATCAAAATCTTATAATTTTGTACAATGACCGATTTTTTACAAAACTCTAAACTACCAAAATTATCAATTAAAGACGATAAAGAACTAACCTTTAGTCTTGGATTGTGACGAACAAATAGCTAATGGTTCTGCGCTGACCTTGATTGTAATACCACAATATTAAAATTAAACTCTATATTGTAACGCCCTACTGAAATTGAAGACGAAAATTGCATAAAAATAAAGATTACATATTTTTTTGCATTATATTAGAGCCGATTTTGCAATAGAATAAAGAGAAAATTATGATTGGAGTGATTTTGTGGAAGGAATTGAAGAGGGGAGATTGAGAATTTGGTTTGGATCGTATTTTTGGTAGAGTATGAAAAGAAAGAATGAATGGGGTCGGTTTAATTAATGAATGTGTTTAATTTAGTTTAAAATAAAAGGGATCTGATAAAATAAAAGGATTTGGGTGGAACCCATTATTGCGTGATGGGGTGGGGTTTAATTGAGCATATAATATGAAATAAATTTTAGTAAAAATAAGTTGAGGCCAAAAAGAAAAGGTTTCTAGTTGATGATATGGTATAGATTTATGCATTATCCCTTTATTATACATTGACTCGTTTTTGCTCCGTTTAGCTACTTTTCTCTCCCTCCTTTTGTACTCCCTTCTTCCTTCTCATTTTCTGCAAATCCGCCATGGCAGCATATCGTTACACTGAATGATGAAATCCTTTAGCTAAAGAATAGTATTGTTCTGTTTCTTGTTCAGTCGGTCCCTTTCAATATTAAGGGTTTTCAAGGTCAGAATAATTAAAGGTGTGTTGGGCCGTGGAATTTTGGTGATGACTCGGCGGCTATGGAATCAAGGGCTCTCTATTGGATTTAACAGATGGTGGTTCTGTGGTTGACCAATGGAGGAAGGCAGCAGAGTTGAAGGTCATTAGAGTTGTTCTATATTCAGTGAAGTGGTGGTCGTTCGGCGGCTGTGTGACGGACTGGAGGTTACAGACGGTGAAATGGAGAAGATGGTTAAGC
Organism: Nicotiana otophora; assembly: GCA_000715115.1. Classification (NCBI taxonomy): domain Eukaryota; kingdom Viridiplantae; phylum Streptophyta; class Magnoliopsida; order Solanales; family Solanaceae; genus Nicotiana; species Nicotiana otophora. The sequence goes on from AWOL01S0012621.1 coordinate 10,707, forward strand.
AAAAGTGTGAGTTTTTTTAACCAAAAAAAGAAAAAGATTATTATTGGGAAGGGGAAACACTTTTTTTTCAATATCAGCATTTTGTGTTCAATAGATGCATTTTTTGATATTTATTAGTGTTCAATAGGTATTATTCCTAATTGAGGTGTCAAATTTTGATATATATATATATATATTATATGAGTTGACTAGATCCAATAGCAATAAATCTGGTCAACTGGAGTAGAACCCATCTTCATAGAAGCTTTCATATTTGAAATGGTACTTGTTTATTTCTTTTCTCCTGTATATAACTTTGTCTGAAATATCATCAATTGATCTCTTACCACAACTACAATCTATCCACACAACTCTTATTTTTCCTTTTCAACAAATTAACTAAATCCGTGGCATCATCTTCTTCTTCTTCTGATAAAGCTTCGCAGTTTCCTCGATGGAATTATGATGTATTTCTAAGTTTTAGAGGTGAAGACACCCGCAAAACATTTACAAGTCACTTGTACGAAGGTTTGAAAAACAGGGGAATATTCACCTTTCAAGATGGTAAAAGGTTAGAGCATGGCGCATCGATCTCAGAAGAACTATGTAAAGCTATTGAAGAGTCTCAAGTTGCCGTCGTCATTTTCTCGAAGAATTATGCTTCATCCAGGTGGTGCTTGGATGAACTAGTGAAGATCATGGAATGCAACACTAATCAATTTGGACGACAGACCTTGGTAATACCAATCTTCTATGATGTGGATCCATCAGCAGTTCGATACCAAAAGGAGAGTTTTGCTGAAGCCTTTGACAAACATGAGTCAAGGTGTAAAGTCGATGATGTTGAAGGAATGCGGAAGTTGCAAAGATGGAGGACTGCGCTAACTGCCGCAACAAATCTAAAAGGATATGACATCCGCCAAGGGTGAGTAAGAAAAACATTCCAATTGGTTCTTCAAGAGTTTGATTTATGTGCTTAATATTTTTATCATATTTATGCACACTAACAATATGAAATACTTAGTAATACTTTACTTTCTTACATTTAACTACAATTATTTTCTTATTATGTAGGATTGAATCAGAGAATATTGTGCAAATTGTCGACCAAAGTTATTCCATATCATGCCAGAATACTTCTTGTATCTTCTTTGCGAGATGAATAATTTCCATTCAAATTTTGATGCTGATGTGAAGACTAGACATATTCTACCATAGAACAAAGAATCTGTACCTTAAAAATGAGTTAAACTGAATCTACACTAAATAAATTTATCATTTTTACCAAAATATAGAAAGGTGGAAATTAAATCAATTTGCTTATGAGCTAAGAATTCTGCATGCACAATCTAATATCCTTGGTTGCCATTTAGACGTTAACAATGTTTTATTTTATATTTTTCTATAAAAAAGAACGATGGTTGATTATATATGTTTCTATCAGTAAGAAGGCATAGTTCCTATCAGTTTAATTAGTCAATGCCATTGTTACACAGGTAATATTTGTATTGGTTCTTCAAGAGTTTGATTTATGTGCATACTCCTTTTATCATAATTATGCACTCTACAGTGTGAAATACTTCTTATTCTTGACTTTCTTACTTGTGTATATCAACAATCTTCTTATTTCCTGTAGGATTGAATCAGACTGTATTCATGAGATTGTTGACCAAATTTCGTCCAAATTATGCAAGATTTCTTTATCTTATTTGCAAGATGTTGTGGGAATAAATACCCATCTCGAGAAAGTAAAGTCCCTACTCGAGTTAGAAATCAATGATGTTCGGATTGTGGGAATCTGGGGCATGGGGGGAGTCGGTAAAACGACAATAGCAAGAGCCATTTTTGATACACTCTCCTATCAATTTGAAGTTGCTTGTTTCCTTGCGGATGTTAAAGAAAATAAATGTGGGATGCATTCTTTGCAGAATATTCTTCTCTCTGAATTGTTAAGGGAAAAAGATAATTACGTGAATAACAAGGAGGACGGAAATCACCTGATGGCTCGTAGACTTCGTTTTAAGAAGGTTTTAGTTGTGCTTGATGACATAGATCACAAAGATCATTTGGATTACCTAGCAGGGGATCTTGATTGGTTTGGCAATGGCAGTAGAATTATTGCGACAACTAGAGACAAACATTTGATATGGATGAATGATCTAATATATGAAGTGACTACACTAGCTGATGATGAAGCTATTCAATTGTTCAATCAATATGCTTTCAAGAAAGAAGTTCCAGATGAGCGTTTTGAGAAGCTAATGTTGGAGGTAGTAAGTCATGCTAAAGGCCTTCCTTTAGCCCTGAAAGTGTGGGGTTCTTTCTTACATAAGAGGGATATAACTGAGTGGAGAAGTGCTATAGAGCAAATGAAAAATAACTCTAATTCAGAAATTGTTGACAAACTCAAAATTAGCTATGATGGATTAGAGCCCATACAACAAGAGATATTTCTAGATATAGCATGCTTCTTACGAGGGGTAAGAAAAGATGAGATCATGCAAATTCTTGAGAGCTGTGATTTTGGAGCCGATATCGGATTGCGTATCCTAATTGAAAAATCTCTTGTGTTCATCTCTGAAAAAGATACAATTGAAATGCATGACTTATTACAAGATATGGGTAAATATGTAGTGAACCTACAAAAGGATCCAAGAGAGCGTAGCAGGTTATGGCTTGCTGAAGATTTTGAAGAAGTGATGATCAACAATACGGTAAGTAGGCTAAACAATGCAATAATATTCAACTTCTAGTTTTCTAGCTTTCCAAAGACATATAAGAAGAATGCCAAGTTCCTCTTGCTTCATAATCTCACACGTAAGTCGTGTTAGTTGTTTACTTTAGTAAGCAAAGGGAAAATGCATAAGTACCTCCCGACCTATAGCCGGATTCCCAACTACACACTCTACCTTTGCGGGCTTTTTATTACCCCCTGAACTATTTTAAAATTTAAATAAATTCACCCTTAAAGTGCCACAACCAAATTTCTGTTGGGCAGTGAACCACACTCGCTTGACAAATCAGATTTCATTAAAAAAAACTTTTTTTTCTTTCCTCCAACAGCTGCCTTCTTCCACCCGAAATCATCTCCCTAAAACTCCATTGAAACCAGCCAAATAAAGCTCTAAAACCCAGCAAAGCAGCTCTGTTTTCCATCCAAAACAGTCTCTCTTCCACCCAGCTCCAGCACCAAATTCCAACCTCGAAACTACTGAAAATCAGTTGCAAAATACAGCCAAAAAAACAGGCACGAAAGCTGGCCATTAAAGCTCAGCGCAACAGTCTGAAGACGCAGTGAAACAACACCCAAAACGAGCCAAATCCAGTCCCAAAATTCAGCCAAACCGCAGCTGAAAACCTCCCTCGAAACCAGCTCCAAACAAACAGTAGAAAACCTTCAAAACCAGCCACAAACCTCCATCGAAACGACCCCTTTTACACACGAAACAGTTGTCCAAATCTGGTCGAGTCGGTATAATTTTCGTCTAGATCTTGATTCAAGGTCGCCGTCGAGGTTATGGTCGATTGGTTCTATTCCGTTTGAAGGTCCGTTTCACACACAAAAATGAAAAGGATAGAAAGAGGAAGAAGAAAAACAGAATAAATAGAAGAAGAATGGTTAGACAAAGTCGCTAGCGAGTGCATATCCGCCGGAATTAGAGAAGAAACAAAAAAAGAAGTAAAAGAAAAAGACAAAGAAAAAGGAAAACAAAAAGGAAAAAAAAAGTAAGAAATTATCTCACTAAAAATGGTAAAAAAGCAAAAACAAAAAAATCTAAAAATCATTTTTTCTTGCTTCTCACTATCCCAAGGAGAGTGAAATACACACACTCTGCCACGTAAGCTTTAAGGGTGCAAATAATTCTACTTTAAAATAGTTCGGGGGTAATAAAAACCCCGCAAAGGTAGAGTGTGTAGTTGGTAATCCGGCTATAGGTCAGGGGGTACTTATGCATTTTCCCAGTAAGCAAAAGTAAGTTTAATTGGCTAGCTGACTAATTCGTCTAATAGGCACTTTATTAATGCTGCCTAATTCGTTTTTCTTATGTTATTAAGCCAATTTGTCTAGCAGCCACTGAATCTATCCAATTTCATTATTTGGATTAACTTGAAATTTGCAATATGTGTTGTACATAATAACTCAATTAGGAATTCACTTTAGCATTTATAATTTTTATATTTAAACATGTAACAATTTATTGGTGGTGTTTCAATTACAATTTTCTTCTATCACAACATGAAAACTTTTAGACTTGACTCCAAAGAACTACTCAAAAAATGTGTTATTAGAAAGTAGAATTATAGAATTAATTGCACAAAATGTTTTTCTTAAGCAACATATTTCTTAAAAAAGATAACTAATATTGTACCTTAGATTTTTTTAATTGTGGTAGGTGCGTGTAAGCTGACCCGAACACCACGATTAACAACAACAACATACCTAGTATAATCCCACATAGTGGGGTCTGGGGAGGGTAGTGTGCACGCAGACCTTACCCCTACCTTTGTGGAGGTAGAGAGGCTGTTTCCAATAGACCCTCGGCTCAGGCAAGCATAGATACCACAATAATAACAAGAAATAAGACGGGACAACACCGAAAAACCATGTAAAAGCAGCATACACAACAAGATAGTAAGATGATCGTAAAAAAAAAACAGGTATTCAAATAAGCCTACTACTAACCACTAACACTACCGGTATGAATAATCTAGACTACCTAATCTACTATCCTAATCTTCGACCTCCATACCTTCCTATCACGGGTCATGTCCTCGGTCAGCTGTAGCTGCGCCATGTCATGCCTAATCATCCCACCCCAACTTTCTTCGGCCTACCTCTACCTCTCCTAAGGCCCTCCAATGTCAACCTCTCACACCTCCTTACCGGAGCGTCTGTGCTTCTCCTCCTCACATGTCCAAACCATCTAAGCCGTGCTTCCCGCATCTTGTCCTCAATAGGGGCCACACCTACCTTGTCCCGAATAACTTCATTCCGAATCCTATCTAATCTGGTGTGCCCGCACATCCATCTTAACATTCTCATCTCTGCTACCTTCATCTTCTGGACGTGAGAGCTCTTGACTGGCCAACGCTCAGCCCCATATAACATAGCCGGTCTGACCACCGCTCTATAAAACATATCTTTAAGTTTTGGTAGTACCTTCTTGTCACACAAAATACTAGAAGCAAGTTTCCATTTCATCCATCCCGCCCCAATACGATGTGTGACATCTTCATCAATCTCCCAATCCCCCTGTATAATAGACCCAAGGTACTTAAAACTCCCCCTCCTAGGGATGCCTTGTGAATCTAGCCTCACCTCCCCTTCCACTCCCTGAGTAGCATCAATAAACTTACATTCCAAATATTCTGTCTTGGTTCTGCTCAGCTTGAAACCTTTAGACTCCAGGGTCTGTCTCCACACCTCTAGCCTCGCGTTAACACCGTCTCGCGTCTCGTCAATCAAAATAATACCGTCTGCAAATAACATGCACCACGGTACCTCCCCTTGGATGTGGCGAGTCAGTACGTCCATCGCCAGGGCAAACAAAAAAGGGCTGAGTAGCGACGCCTGATGCAACCCCATCATGACAGGAAAATGGTCCGAGACCCCTCCCACCATCCGAACATCATGGTTATCAAAAAAAAAAAGTTATACCTTAGATTTTTTCAGTGATGGTAGTTCTTCAAGATATTCAAGTGCAATAATAAATACTACTAACATGACAAAATTTGGCACTACAAGGATGGAGAAAATAGTCATATTGGCAACCAGATTTTACATGACATTTGAAGTTATACTTTGTAGACTAATGTTCTTTTTACCAGGGGACCAAGGCAATAGAAGCAATCTGGATTCTTTATTTTAAAAAACTATGCTTTAACAAAGAGGCCATGAAAAATATGAAACGACTTCGGATATTGTACATATGTTCTATCAATTGCCATGATGGCTCTGTCGAGTACCTGCCCAATAGCTTGCGTTGGTTTGTCTGGAAGCACTATCCTTGGGAGTCATTGCCAGAAAATTTTGAACCCAAAAGGCTTGTTCATCTTGATCTCTGGTCCAGTTCACTGCGTCATTTATGGATGGGAAGAAAGGTACATGCTGAATTCTATTTTTCCCCCCTTTTCACTCTAACTGTTTTCTTTAATATAGTGATATCGAGCAAATATAATCGCTTTTTTTATTTGAGATACTTTCCGTTTAGCTTGTCCAAGGATTATGATGCAACAACATACCCGTGATCCTACAAGTGAGGTCTGGAGAGGGTGGTGTGTGCGCATACCTATGTGTGAGGTAGAGAAGTTTCTGATAGACCCCCGGCTCAAGAAAAGTGTTTTTAAGAACAAATTTGAAAAATACTAGAGCAAAAAAGCTAAAATGAAAATATTGAAGAAAAGAAAAATAATGACAACAAAAGTAGTTAAGATATTCAAAGTAAAATAATAATAATAATAATAATAATATAATGTGCTCTAAACTAGAACCATACTCTCCCACATAAAAGAGAAATCGTTCGACTACCTACTAACTTTCTACCCTAATCCTCAACCTCCATGCTCTCCCATCCAGGGTCATATCCTCGGTGAGCTGAAGATATGTCATGTCCTGTCTAATCACATCTCGACAATTCTTCCTCGATCCACCTGTACCTCTTCTTAGAGCTATCACTGGGGCATCTGTGCTCCCCTCGTCACATGCCCGAACCATCTCAGCCTTGCTTCCTGCATCTTGTCCACCACAGAGGCCACTCTCACCTTGCTTCGTATATCTTCACTCCTAATCTTGTCTCTCCTAGTATTGCTCACACATCTATCTAAGCATCCTCATTTCGACTACTTTCATCTTTTGAACGTGTGAGTTTTTGACTGGCCAACACTCTGCCCCATATAGCATAGTTGGTCTAACCACCACTCCATAGAACTTACCTTTAAGTGTTAGTGTCACATTCTTATCATGATGCATGTCCTTAAATGAAAAAGTTACTCCATCTGTCCCATTTCGTATGGCATACTTTTAATTTTAGTTTGTCTAGAAAAGAATGACACCTTTTTATGTAGAAACAATTTAACTTTAATTTTTTATTTTACCGTTAATGAGATGATTTGTAGTCACACATTAATGGTTTGTTTTAGATTACAAGTTCCAAAAGTATTTCTTTCTTTCTTAAAATTTGTTCCTAATCAAACACGTCGCATAAATTGGGATGAAGAGAGTAATTAGAAAAACTCAAATTGATGTGTTATTTTGGGGTTGTTCTCAAAGTATTATAATGTCTTTTTCTCAGATCTTTTTTGAGAGGGTTTTTTAAATTTCTTTTTTGAAAAGGATTTTTTCCAGATCTTCTTATCATCATTTTAACTAAAAAGCTCAATTTAAAAACTCATTCAAACATTTTCCTAGTAAGATATGAGAATATATATATATATATATATATATATATATATATATATATGCCTTAGGTGTTCAATAGGAAACCAGGTTCGTGGAACAAAAGTTAGGCTAATTTTAGGAGATCGCGAAAATTTGGTACGACCCAATTCACTCCCCTCTTGAGTCGTAGAGGTGCACCCAAAGTAACAAAAGGTGTCTAAATGAAAAAGTAGCTGTAGCTTTAGGGGCTGTATATGTATTTAGCCAAATAAATGCTAGATTCACAGATAGCCCACTAGGCATGACTTGTACTATTGAAATCCTAGGCAGCACCATATTTTTATGATGATTCTTTTACCTGGTTGCTCTTGTTTGTCTATCTCATTCTTTCTATGTTCTGAACAGCATTTGAGGTATCTACGAAAGCTACGTCTCAGCGTCTCTACAAGCCTGATATGCACACCAGATTTCATGGGGATGCCAAATTTGGAGTATTTGGATCTGGAGAAATGTAGTAATCTTGAAGAGGTTCACCATTCCCTGGGATGTTCCAGAAAACTCATTCGGTTGAATTTGAATTACTGTAGACGCCTGAAGAGGTTTCCATATGTCAACGTGGAATCTCTCAAATATCTGTATCTACATGGTTGCTATAGTTTAGAGAAATTTCCGGAAATTGTAGGAAGAATGAAGCTGGAGTTAGAGATTGACATGGGATACTCTGGGATAAGGGAACTACCATCATATATCCAGTTACAAACTCATATTACCAAACTGGATTTGAGCTGTTTAGAAAACCTTGTAGCTCTTCCAAGCAGCATAGGTATGTTGAAAAGCTTGGTGAAGCTAGATGTGTCGGATTGCTCAAAACTTGAAATGTTGCCAGAAGAGATGGGGGATTTACAAAACTTGGAGAAGCTTGATGCCAGACGTACTCTAATTTTACGACCTCCGTCTTCCATTGTATGCTTGGACAAACTTAAATTTCTGAGTTTTGGACAGTTAGAATCAGAAGAAGGCCAAGTTGCAGGTTACTTTGTTTTCCCTCAGGTGAACAAAGGGTTACGCTCATTGGAAGATCTGGATCTCAGTTTTTGCAATGTAATAGATGGAGGACTTCCAGAAGACATTGGATGCTTATCCTCTTTGAAAGTGTTGTATCTCAGGGGAAATAATTTTGAGCATTTGCCTCCAAGTATTGCCCAACTTGGTGCTCTTCGATCCTTGGACTTAACAAATTGCAAGAGACTAAAAGAGTTGCCAGATTTCGTAGGGATGCCAAATTTGGAGACTTTGAATCTGTCAAATTGTATAAATCTTGAAGAGGTTCATCATTCCCTAGGATTTTTTAGAAAGCTTTGTACATTAGAATTGACTAATTGTAAACGCCTTAAGAGGTTTCCAGCTCTGTGCATCGATTCCCTTAATTATCTGTATCTACACGAGTGCTCCAATTTAGAAAATTTTCCAGAAATCTTGGGAAGCATGAAATTTGAGTCAGAAATTCACATGCTCGACAGTGTGACAAGGGATCTAGAATTGAGAGGTTTAGAGAACCTTGTAACACTTCCCAGCAGCATTTGTAAGTTGAAAAGTTTGGTTAATCTAGATGTATCAGGTTGCTCAAAGCTTGTAAGCTTTCCAGAAGCTATAGGGGATTTACAAAACTTGGAGCGGCTTGATGCCAGAGATACACTAATCTCACAACCTCCATCTTCTATTGTGCGGTTGAACAAGCTTAGATTCTTGAGCTTCGCAAAACAAAAATCAGAAGTAGGCCTCGAAGATGAAGTGAACTTTGTGTTCCCTCCGGTGGCTGAAGGATTACACTCATTGGAAATTTTGAATCTCTGTTACTGTAATCTAATGGATGGAGGACTTCCAGAAGACATTGGATGCTTATCCTCTTTGGAAGTATTGTATCTCAGGGGAAATAATTTTGAGCATTTGCCTAGAAGCATAACCCAACTTGGTGCGCTTCGATCTTTGTACTTAACAGAGTGCAGGAGTCTTACACAGTTGCCAGAACTTCCACCAGATTTAGACGAATTGCATGCAGATTGTCATATGGTTCTGAAAAGTATTCATAATTTAGCAACCAGGAAGAAGAAATTACAGTGGCTGATATTCACACCGCTGTACGATAAGGATGACGCGTACAATGATTCGATCTATAATTTGTTTGCACATAGCCTGTTTCAGAATATCGTTTCCTTGCAGCATGACATCTCTGCTTCAGATTCCTTGTCACAGAGAGTTTTTACCATTGAGCATCCTGGGAAGAAGATCCCGAGTTGGTTCGACCATCACGGAATTGATACAAGTGTATCAGTCAATTTGCCTGAAAATTGGTATGTACATGATAACTTCTTGGGATTTGCTGTATGTTACTCTGGCAGCCTAATTGAAATCACAGCTCAATTGATTCCCTTATGTAATGATGAGATGTCGTGGATGACCCAGAAACTTGCCTTATGTAACCATTCAAAATATGATACAGAATCAACTATTCATTTTTTCCTTGTAACTCTTGCTGGCTTATGGGATACATCTAAGGCAAATGGAAAAACACCAAATGACTATGGACTTATTAGGCTACTTTTTTGTGGAGAAATGGAGGAGTTTGGACTTCATTTGTTGTATAAAGATGAAACTGAGCTTCAGGCCTTGTTACAAATGAGGGAAAATAATGATGAACCAACAGAACATTGCATTGGGATAAGGACGAGCAGATATGACAATACTGAACACTATGATTCCATGACCAATGAAGCCAGTTGCTCCTCTTGTAAGAAACAAAGGTCACATTCTACTCTCCGGGGGAGAGTGGCCAGTGTCTTCAGAAACTTCACAGCTCTTTCTTGTAAACCCAGGGTTTTAGCTTAAAATATACTAGGTATATACCTCATTACTTGGTTTTATTCTAGTTGGTAGTGAAATTGTGTTCCCTCTTTTTATATAATTCTTTCCTTCTATTAGCTATCAAGTCTTCTTCCAAAACTAATAAATATTTTCCTCTCATTCTTTCTTTTTCCCTTTTTGTTTTGTTTCTTCTTCTCCCCTTGACAGGAGCTCATCAATGGGTGATGTACATATCAAAAATGAGTTTTGTCAATTGATTCTCCATCTGTCCACTTGTGCTGAGCCATGATTTATCATATGGTGAGTTGAAAAGTATGTGAACAAGTTTAAATTTTCGATACTCCAATCAGATCCTGGAATCATGCGATCATAATTCAATTCTTACCTTAAAGTACTCGCAAAATCAGGTATTTGAACTTGCAAATTAGTAAACTCTAAAATGAAAAGATAATACTAGAAATTGAGGGAAATTACGATGAAGTAATAGCCACTATTTAAGTTATGGAGGCCAAAGAGGTAATCTGCCATTTTGAAACGATTTCAGAAGTGCAGGCAAGACTAATATTGTCACTGAAAAATGAAAATCCATGACATTCCACAGGCTTTTCCGATCAAAGTGAATGATCATAACAACTTTAGATTTGATGCCCTGAAAAGTGATGTATAATCATGTTCAAGGTTTGTTTTGGTCAATAGACAGAACTGCTTTACCCGCATGAGCAACTTCTATCTTACCCGTTTTCCAAAAGCTTATCTTCAAGTCTTGCATTGTATACAAATGTTAGCCTTTGAAGTTCTATGCTATACTCAAAATTTGTTCTTTGACTTGTTCATTTACGGTGGTTCCTTTTACAGTTTAATTGGCTCTAAAATGGTTCTCTGAACTAAAGTGTGTTGTTTCTTTAATTAGTTTACTCAATTTTTCAATGTGAATGAAGGACTGGCCTTTCTCCCAAATAATTGATTATCATATTCGTTTTTATGTATTATGGTTTTGCCAAAAAAAATGAATACTTTAATTGTTATTTCCTTTGTTCAAATCGTTAATCGGAGTCTTTTGCAAGGTCATGTTCCTAAATTTCTTTGGCGTTGCTGTGTGATGTTTGAGCATCAATCCCCTATAGTTGGAAAAAATTTGCATAGTTCTCAACTTAATTTACATGCTTCCGCATCAAGATTCATCAAGTAAGGGAAAAATTCTCCTCTATCTGGTAATCTCCATTCCCTCAGGTAGCGCATCAATCCAAGATCAAGAATAAAGGGCAGTCCGGTGCACTACGCTCCCGCTGCGTGAGGTCCGGGGAGGAGCCGGGCCACAAGGGTCTATTGAATGCAAGATTTCTGCAAGTGGTTTCCCCGGCTCGAACTCGTAACCTCCTGGTCACATGACAGTAACTTTACCGGCTACAGCAAGGAACTTTCTAGGGGAAAAGAAGGAACTTTCTACTTTTCCATACCACCATTCCTTCAAATACTCGGCATTCTGCACTCCCTACTTTAAATACAAAATGATAAATAAATAAGAGATCTGTTTGTATCATCAATAGATCTTCAAGTAAAGCAACCTTCTGGAAATGTGTGTTACTTTCTTACATCACGATTAGAATTGTATCTCCATGTTTTCAGGCCAGTGCATCTGCTGAGGAGTTTATGCAGCAGTTGCCCAGTTTGATCAACAGTTGGCTAAGCAGAGGCGAGAGACTGCAGAGGTTGAGGAAGTGAGCGCTTTGGATTTAATTTACAGAACTGAACTTGAATGTCACAGATAGATACTATCGTGATGGCCATCTTATACGAAAGAACTTACTCTCGTATACCGTCCATCAGAAACTGATATTCACCTTTTCATTTGCAAATAATTTTCAGTTTCGAAGAACCAGAAGTTTGTTGCACATTACATAACTTTAAAGACTATGTGATATGTTGGAAGTCATGGATTTTGTCAACGGCAAAGGGGCAGTCGAGCTGTGAAGATATAGTAAGGAACACCCAGTTGCACAACTCTTAGGATCTGATATATTCACAATTGAAAGATATGCAAAGCAAGGTCGATTATGGTGCCGGGGTTAAAGTGACAGCCGATGGAGATTCTGTGACATCTCGCGACTTGCATCATATCTTGGTGCTCCATCATAAATGAGTCATTTATGCCGGGTATCAAAACACTGTGGATTACTTATATTGAGATTAATTATGCTGATATTATTTTTTACTGTGTTTGTTGTATTAACCCTGGGATTGTCAATTTTATTGCTTTATCCTGGGATTACTATTCCAGTCTCTGACACGTTTAACTCCCGGTAATCTGTAATCCTAGGATAACTTATTCCAGGATTAGTAACCAAACAATGGATAAACGATATATATTAAATTTTTATCCCATGATTATTTTTATTTATCTATCGTACCAAATGACTCCTACATTGTTATTGTTAAATTTGATGCTGGTATTATCATGCCTAATTTATGAAATCAAACGGCCCCTAAGTATAGCATTGATCATTAATTCAAAAGGTTGTGACCCAAATTGAAACGAAAATATAAAATAATAAAAGAATGAAAAAGAAGATGACATCATCCGACATTCAGCGAATACGAGAGTTTGCAGCAATCTCTCGTATAATGTCAATTAGAGAATGCTCTGCAAACATTCATAATAATGTAATACTATTATGGAACCTACCACATGGAAGGTTTTTCGTTTTTTTAAAAATATAAATATGAAGGACATGGTACTGAATCAGAAAAACTGATAATATTTGATTCAGATTAGCAATTAAAAAAACATAGAACTGAACAACCTAATTTTATGATGCTTATTCAAAAAAACCTCAAAACCGTAGCTTAGAGTCCTAATTAAGTGGAGTTAGTCTGCTAAATAACTATCATGCATCAAGAACATGTCATTAATCAATCCATCTATGATCCTCATTAACTCAGTGGTTTAAATTTGTATGGAAAAAGAAAAATTCAACCTGCAACTTTAAAAGATGAAATTTAGCACACTGAACAAATGAGAACATAATTTAACAAATGACCTTAAGAAAGGCCATATGGTACAAATAATCCTAGTAGTTTATACAACCACAATTAAGCCACATTGAGTAATTAGGGCCTGGACAAAATCTGGCTAGACCAGTCATTACTTTCATTTCTTTGGAATAGCAGTTCTCAGACATTTACCTTACATGGAGATTTGTAGAAGAAAACTTTGAGGTTATGTACATATATTACATTAACAAAATTTTGACCCAAAAAAAGGACCCAAAAGTCAAGTTGCTTCACTACTGTTCCTCCCTCTTTGCAACCTTTTCAGAATATTTGCCTGCAAAATACATTATTATGAAAGTTGTTACAACATCTAGCTAGGGAGCCCCATTGTGTAATGTGTTCAATATGACATCCTTAGTAATGTAATATAATTTCAAAGTATAACAAACATGTAAATACCTTTTAAATTAAGATTTGCAATAATAATAACACAATTATGAGAAATGATACATAAAAACCGTAAAACGGAAAGGGGCTTATTTGAAGTTACCTTATAAATGACATGATTATGTAAACATCTTTTTGCACGGCTAGAGCATAGAACTTAAACTCGATAAAAATATATTAAAAGTGAAGAACACTTACAATAGAAGTGAGCTATAGGTATTTCTCCATTCTTGATGAGTTCAATCTTGTAAGCATCTCCTGCTTGGAGACCATTTGCTGTTCTGAATTTTGACCATCCACTTACAATTCCAAAATGATGTGCTTCTCTCCCTAGCCACACTGTCCAACATCTTTGTTCTTCATCTTTCAGAATCATCTCACACTTTCTATTCATCAATCCATTTGACTTTGCAAAATCCAGTGGAAAATACTACCATTATGTAGAACAAGCTTTGATCAGTTGTCACCACAAAAACAAAAAAAGGCAAAAAAAAAAAAACTAAAATAAGTTCAAAGCACTTACCAAAACTGACTTCTTGGTGCAATAAGGTTTAATGGTTGAAATAAAACAAGGACGATCATTATCATCACCATAATTTGTAGTAGATACTTGTGCATTGAGAGGACTCATGTTTGAGTGCTTTTTCCTAATGTCTGTTGTTCCAAATTAATCATGTTCAAATGAAATGATTAATTAGAATAGAATATGATGTGAAAATAAAGTTCAATAGTTTGAATTTGAACTTGACTAGATTTTAATTAAATTCCACATATTAATAAGCCTCCTGTCCGTATTTAAGTGGAGAAGAGTAGAGGTGTAAGAAGAATGTTGAGGACCAGGACTGGTCTTTGAAACTGCACATTAATTAGAGTTTGATTTAAAGTCAGTTAAGATGAAGCACTCTAGTTGTATCAAGAAGTAACTAAAAAGTACCCTTTACATTACATTTTAACTACACTATTTATACATAGAGAGGAAACATAATGTGTAAATTCCTTGTTTCACACACTTTAGACAACCAAAAAGAAGAAATAAATTCTACACATACAGAATATGGTATAGTACATATGATAATAATAGAAAAAAATCATCAAACAAATAAGAATCTGGTTATAAGATGAGAAACTTGCCTTGAAACTTCCTGATTGGAGTCCCTCCATTAGTAACAACTTGAAATCTCCATATTGGTGTTTCTCCATTAGTAACAGCCTCAAGCATTATACGATCTCCCTCCTCTAAGCAATTATCAACAATGAATTTACGCAATCCATCTCCAATTATATAGACTCGAGGTCTACGACTAAAACTCAACTTTAAATTCCACGACCTTTGTCTTCCATCTCTTATAATCAAATCGCACTTCTTGTTCGTGAGACCATTTGCTTTTGCAAATTGTTGAGGAAGACACTGACATGGTGTATAGCCATTTGCAAACATCATTAAATAGTTTCTTCATGTTTTCTTCGAATATATAACCAAACAAACTAAAGAGAAAAAAAATAAGAAAAATGGTGCACACCGGGGCGGATCAAGTACAACAGTTACGGGTTCTCGTACACCCAATAACTTTTTTCTGTTCGTATTGAAAAATTTATTAAATGTATAAGAATTTTTAGCTTGAAACCTAGTCCGTCAATCCAGTTATTATTGTATATTAATTTAAGATTTCTGTAGGAACCCATAAACTTAAAATCTTGAATCCGCCGCACATGTACTTCTTTTAGCCCAGTGGTAGAGAGTTTGCGTGAAATGAGTTTTAAGACTTACCAAAAAACCTTTCGAAAGGCAATAGGATCTAATAGTGCATACAAGATGAGATTGACCAAAAGGCAGCTTGTCAAGAGTAGCTGCTTCTGCATGGGAAGAAGCCTTGTTTGACAACTTGATGCTGGGGCTTGGCTTTTCTGTTACATTGTCAAGAAAATAAATACCGAAAATTACACTCAAGAAGGTTGTGAGTTCGAGTTATCCAAGAGCAAGGTGGGGAATTCTTGGAGCCAATCGAGGGTCTATCGGAAACAACCTCTGTATCTCAAGGTAGTGGTAAGGTTTGCATACACACTACCCTCCCCAGAACTCACTAGTGATATTATACCGGGTTGTTGTTGTTGCACACTCAAAGAAGGCAGATTTCTTGTTTTTTCGGTAACATCAACAGAGGGCCAAAGCTCGTATTTTCCCAGATGATCATTTATGTGTTGAGGGGCGGATGTATAGAGTACTCCGCCGGGTTCATCTGAACCGGGTACTACGGCATAGAGCATAAATTTCTATATTATATAAATACTACATATAGTAAGTCAAGTGCTTAAAGTGAAAAGGTGGGACAAAAAGCTTTAATAATTCCACGATCCCTCACCTTAATATATACTCCTGTTGCTATTGTTATTTATCGGACTAATTAATGAAAACATGTATTTTAGTTATAGTTTAATTTCCATAACAAGCAGGCCTTAAAGACTTCACCTTCAAATTCAAAATTCTTAGAAGTCTCTTCTACAGTATGCACTTCTTCTTCTCTGACACTTCCACTTGAATCAAATATGACAACCTCAAACTCCATGTTTCCTTCATGTCTGAAGATCAGCATATCTCCTAACTGCAAACCATGTTTTTGTGCAAATTCAGCCCAACCCGCTTCGAATCGACGGCCGTTCACCTTCACCGCCCACTGCTTACTACCCCTTCTTAGTATTGCATGTTCATTCTTATATCCCTTTAGATACTTCAAGAAACCTACAGGAATTTTCTGCAGTAAAAAAAATGTGTAATTAAAATAGCCATGTCACAAAGTATGATTCATATCTTTTTTTCGGACGTGACAATATACTATTACAAGGTCTCTCAACATTCCCCCTCCTTCAACTTTATAACATACATATAGAAAATAATAATACATAGAAAGGTGAAAAAATTAAAAGTATAATAACTCACTAGTCCATTCTTGAAACCAGGCAGAATTGGTTTGAAAAAATGAGGTTTCTTTGGAGGGATATTTTTCATGGCTGGCAATTAAGGAGATGTAGTTACTGGAGAAGTAAAGGTGTTCTTTTTGTTTTTGCTAAGATAGAAACGAAAGAATACGCAGCTGGGTTTTCTAAGAATTAATGGTGCACTTCAATGTTCAATCAGGCTATTTGATCTGACCACAGGAAGCCTAAAGGTCATTTCAGAAAAGTAGGAAATGCAAAATACTTCAAAATGTATATAATTGAGTGTACACACACTTTTGTTACTAGCAGGTATTAAGGTAGGTTTTTCACATAAGGTATCATAAGTTGTTGTAAATTTAGGACCCGTTTGTCCATGAATTCTTTTTTTTCAAAAAAATATTTGTCCATGTAAATTTATAAGTTTTTGAAGATTTTTCGAAAATGAGTTCTTCGGAAACCAAATCACTTTTTTAAGTTTTCCAGATTTTTTTTTTCCGCTCACAAATCTGCAACATTTTTTAAAAAGTGAAATGCATATCCAAACAAATTTTAAATATCAATTTTAACTTAATTACATTTTGTATGTTCAAACGCCTACTTAATTGTAAGAGCCAATTCGAAAAATGTTTCGAAACAAGTTAGCCATCAATACCTCAAGACAAATATAATAGAACTGAAGAAACCCAAAGAAGAATTGCTTCTTATAGACTCGGGATATGAAATTCTTTCGTTGTAATTAAGTTTCAAAAACAGGAAAATATGAGCAACTCGCTACATCAAGCAATAACTAATACTAACATCGGGGTCGTTTGGTTCAGACGTAAGTTAGGTAGGAATTAGTAATGTAGAAATTGTTTATATACGCAGATATTATCAGTTTAGAAATTATTTATATGATAATTAATAAAAAATTATTTTTATCTTTAAATAGTTTAATTCATGCATTATTAATATATATATTCTTTTTCATATTCTATTCCGTATAAAGTAATAAGAGTATATAGATTCCCACATAATTTATTGTGGATATTATTTAGTATGTCATCCAAATACTTTATTATATTATGTAGAATTTTATACTGTGATTAATTATTCATATATCTCATTGGCACAACTGAAACATTATGTTATCTTACGCGAGATTTTAGATTAATTCTTGCTAATACTCAAATCAACCGACCCCTATGTCTTAAAATTACGGTAGTAAAAGTTACTTAGTGACAACACTTGTGAATACATTAATAAACACTCACCAAGAAAATCTAGTTACTGCATGTGCAACAGACTGGTTTAATTTGGAAAGATGTAAACTTTCTACTTCTGGTAAAGTTATTCTTGGAAAGAGAAACAACCTTGCTGGCATCTCCCCTTCCATGCAAAACCAATCATTAGACTCATTACCATCGCTAGAGCCTACATAATTACACATCAGTCTAATCCTCCTAATTAATACCCCTTAAATTCCAAATTCCAATACTACCCAAAAAAAAAATAAAAAAAATACTAGCAGTGATCCTCAGAATCCTCAGTATGTGCTACTATCTCCCAAATAACTCTAACCCCTCTTCTTTATCAGCCTATATTTAACCACTCAAAGCATTGAAGAGACATATATTTTAGACTATGGTTTTGATTTTTTAATGTTACTGTCTCGGATATATATAAAAACACCAATCCAGTTGTTTCTATTTGGTGCAAAAGTGAGGTTTCTTTTTAAAATATTTTTTATTTCATCTCTTTTTATTCTATAATATGGACTTATCTATAAAATAAATAAATTTTCAGACATATATAATTTTGGAACAAATAATTGAGAAAAACTTTCAAGTACATATAATGTATATTTTTATTATACCTATATTTTATAGAATTATTTCTTTTGTATTGCATGCGTGTAATATCTTTCTTGTTGTATTAATGCAAACTATCTTTATATTTTTTTATTTCTAGTTGCAATTGCTCAGCAATTTAAAAAAATAAAAAATATAAACATAGTTCGCAATCTCAAACTACAAATGGTAGGATAATTGGGTTGCTGATTTTATGGCAAATTTACTCCAATTTTTCAAATGCTATTGAAACTAACTTAATCCATTCTCCCCCTCTATTTAAACTATTATCCAACTAAACTTATAGCCTGTTTGGCCAAACTTCTAAAATCTGCTTATTTTGAGAAATATTTTTTTCAAAAGTGATTTCAAAAAAGTACTTTTGGTGAGAAGTAATTTGTATTTGGCTAATTAATTCGAAAAGTATTTTTGAGCAACAATTAATGTTTGACCGAGCTTTTAAAAAGTGCTTCTAAGTGCATTTTTCAAAGTGCTTTTCAAAAAAGTTCTTTTAGAGAAAAACTACCTTTTTCTGCTTTTGCTTCTACTCAAAACTACTTTTTCTTCAAAAAGCTTGGCCAAATACCTTAATTTTGGAAAATAATACTTTTGGCCAAAAAAGAAGCTTGGCCAAACAGGCTATTAATGTACGCATGTTGTGTGTATAGTTTGTTTCGATGAGTATTTTTTTAGATCACATATATAGTTTATTAAAAATTATGTTGAGTTATAGAATGAGAGTTTAAACACCTAAAATTAATGAATAAATAATTGAACACAATAAAAATTAAAATAAAATAATCTATTCGTATCAATAATTTTTATAACAACAACAAAAACTCAAAAAATTATTTGTACAATTGAAAGTGAAAGAAAATAAAAGCTTTTAAAGGATATATTTTATGCATGTAATATAAAAAATAATTATTTAAAATAGAGGTACATTTATAATATATTTTATAAATGCTTAATAAAATTTTTAATTATTTTGTTCCAACTTTATATATGCCTGATTTTTTTTCTTTTTTTTAACTTTTAAGTAAGATTTAACTATTCTATAGGTAAATCCATAATATAAGAGAAAAAATAGAAAAGAATCATAAAATTATAAAGTATTAAAAAGAGATAAATGTTACTCCAATTTAGAGGGTAAAATAGAGATTTGGCCACCAAAAATTAGAGAAATCTAGTTGAGTGACCTTTTAAGTATTATATAAATAGCTAAGCTAAGTGACTTTCTGTTTAAAAAAAAATGACTTTACTAAATAATTTTAAGTAGTTAAACACAAGACTCTTGTCTACAACATGATTTGAGTCTGTTACATGTTTGATTTCTTACAGATTTACATGTTGACCAAAGCCCGGGAAGACCACAGGAACTCAATTTATGTTCCTTAAAATTCTGGTTTGATTAAATGGGCAAGAATCCAAAAGGCTACCTTAATCTAATTAATTCCTAGTCGTGTATGAAAGGATATTTTCAAAACAAAAGTAGAACACATCATTCAGAAAGTAGTTTTTAAAAAATTTAGCAACATGTACAAAATCCAAAAACATTATATTATCTTGCTTCAGTGCTTGTTTCCTTGCCCATCACCAACTGCTTCAGCATCTTGTTAATGTCTTCTGAGGGTGATTCTTGGCATCCTTCCCAGAATATTTACCTACAATTTATAAAAACAAAACATGGCCTCAGTTATTATTCGAAATTTCAAGGAGTTGATTGTATAAAACCATTATAGCTAGGATCATGGAAGTCTAAGCTGGTAGATCTTTTATATGGAAAAATTTCATCATAAAGCAATTGTTAGGAAATTTGCCACATAATAAAATATCAAAATACTTTGTGTATCTTTAAAATATCAAAGTACAATCGACACTATTTGAAACCTTTAAGATTTTGTGTATCTTCAAAAGTTAACATAACTTTTTAAAATCTCAGTAACAATTGTTTCTTTGGTTCCACAACAAACTCCCATATTCTAATAACAAAAGGGACAAAGAGGAAAAATAACAACATAGATACTCACAATGGATTTGCGCTATAGGTGTTTTGCCATTGTTGACGAGTTCAAACTTATAAGTATCTCCTACTTGAACACCATTTGCTTGTACGAACTCTCGCCATCCCCTTTTAATTCCAAAGTGATGTCCCATTGGCCCTAGCCACACTGACCATGATCTCCGTTTTTCATCGACAAGAGTCATCTCACAGTGTCTATTCATCAGGCCAGTTGATTTTGCAAAATCCAACGGAAGATACTGCTCAAATTGTATCCCAATATAGAGATCAATGCCGCGTTATCACACACACAAAATAAAACTACTACTATTAGCTAAGCTTTTTATTTAAACTTGGTCAAATCACTTACCAAAGCATGATATTTGATGGCATAATGTTTAACAGTAGATACAAAATGAGGGTTAGCATCCGTGGTCTTAATCCTAAGGTCTCTTATTCCTTTCAAGTAACCAAGAAGAAACATTACAATCAGAAATGGCAAGGAAGCCAAGGGTATATATATCAGACAAGTAGAAATGTTTGCTTGTAATATCCAGACCTTCATCTGAGATTCTTTTAGCATCCAAATTCATGTTCTTCTTCTTTACTTCAGGATGGAGGTGTGGACTTCCTCTCAAATCTAGTTTTTTTAATAGAAACAAAAAACGTCATAACTGAAACTGAAGATGGATTCAAACCAAAAATAGAACATTAAGTTGAAGCAGAAAAGATCTGTCATTGTTCATTCTGATGACAATAAGGGATGAAATAGGAGGCGAGGATATATATATATACTAATTCCTCCGTTTCAATTTAAATGACATATTTTTCTTATTAGTCTGTTCTAAAAAGAAAAAATAGATTTTTATATTTAGAAACAATTCAACTTTAAAATTTTTATTTTATCACTTTACCCTAAATGACAAGCTTTTATAACCACACAAATGCCATGGATCCACAAAGCTTTTGCTTCTTAAGCTTTTAGAACCAAATGTTTCAAAAGTCTTTCTTTTTTTTATTAAATTTTGTGTCAAGTGAAACTATATCATCTAAGTTGAATGGAGGGAGTAATTAGGTGCAGCTATGGGTTGAAGTTCCACCTTTGAATAATAACTTTCCACCATTAGCTTCCGGTATTAGCTTAGCCCTGTCAAGGAGTGTCCTTTTCTAGATATTTGAAAATATCATGTCTTTTTTATTTTGGATTAAGAGATCTTCCAACATATATATATAATATTAAAACAAAACTATGAATTCATTTCATCAACATGTAGTTAATTAATCTGGATATTCAATTAGTGTTGCATCATGTAATTAATTAAACGGTAGAAAACAGGATGAAATTCAAGACTAGGGCATAGATGAGAAACTTGCCATGAAATTTAAATATAGGTGTCTCGCCATTGGAAACTATCTCAAACATTACACGATCTCCTTCCTTTAAGCACTTGTCAGTGCAGAATTCATGCCATCCGCGTCCAATGTAGGGTTTTCTACAACTTTTATACATGCTAAGTGTCCATGACCTTCGCTCGTCCCTCATAATCGTACATTTCTGTTGTTGAGTCTGTTATCTAGTGCAAATTGTCTCGGAATGTGCTAAAACAGTTTATAACCAATTGCAAATAAACAGTCAATATGTATGTATGCATGTAATATGAATGCATGCATGCATGCATGTATGTATGTATGTTTTACACTTCCAAATTGTTACGCGACGCCTTCTTGAAGTTCCTTGGAAAGGCGACGTAAGGCTAAGCAACCGATGTCAGTGCGGTTGCTGTCCGCCAACTGAGATTCCCTCCGTACACTAGACTAGATTGTTAGTGCCGTACGGAAAAACCAATGTCGTGAGTAATTGAGCAGCGAAAATGAGCAATTGATGATGAAAGCTGATGATTGTATCAATGATGATGAAAGCAATTACAAAATGCTATGCGGTGTGTGTGGG
>AWOL01S0012621.1:33465-51672 GCA_000715115.1 Nicotiana otophora
GCCAACCTTTGCACTAGGCTGGTTTTTAGATCAGGCACCGTATCCACAATGGGTCGTAGTACGTCAACCGTCTCTTTAAGAACCGTGATGCGATCCCCGTATATTACCATGGTCAGAAATGTTGGTAATGGCAATGCGTTCCCTCGTCCGATGTCGATCCTAGGCTCTGATATCAACTGTTACGCGGCGTCTTCCTGAAGTTCCTTGGAAGGGCGACGTAAGGCTAAGCAACCGATGCCAGTGGGGTTGCTGTCCGCCAACTAAGGTCCCCTCCGTATGCTACACTAGATTGTCAGTGCCGTACGGGAAAACCAATGGCGTGAGCAATTGAGCGAGCGAAAATGAGAAATTGATGATGAAAGCTGATTGTATTGATGATGATGAAAGCTATTACAAAATGCCATGCGGTGTCGGGGGGGAGAGACACCGGTACAGAGAAATAATTGCTTGCTTGAATGTTTGAATGCTTTAGTCCCCCTTAATAATACTTAAAAAAAATAAACCAAAGTTACATGAGTTGACCTATGAAAGCTGTAAAAGTACACTGAAAATGAATGAAGTAAAACTACTCTATAATTACAATAAAAAGGACTTAGTCTTCTACAAGGTGGAAGCAAGTCCGATGGAAACAACTTTGTCTTGAGCATCAGGGTCTGCGCACATTGTGCTGCTGGTGCGCGCGACACTATTTGGATCTGCCTGCGGCTGGGCGCAGATGCTTGGCATTGGATCTGCGCGCGCAGCGCTATTGGAAACATGATGGTTTGTGCGTGTGGCATTGTCTGTGCGTGCGACACTGTTGAAATTCGCCAGCCGCTGGGTGCTGGCAATGATTATCGGTGGGGAGACAGAGGCACAATCGCGCTTGTCACTTGGCGCTGCCAAGACCACATGGCTGACCGTGATGCTAGGTGTTGGGAGGCTTTCCAAGAGGCTACGGGGCGCGTCCAAGGGGTCATGAGTCGATGATAGAAAGAAGCCCATGACATTCTCCCCCACCTGAGTTGGCAAGTCCTCGGAGCCTTATCTGTATGATGATGATTGGTCAGGCTCTTGTTGGTTGGGAGGTCTGTTCCCCTCGGTCTTATGAGGTGGATTTCTCAATGATCTTCCATGTATTTCTGAAATGATCTGAGGTGACTGACATGGAAGACTGGATAGATTTTTCACCAGGCTGGTGTGTTCAGCTGGTATGTGGATTTCCCAATGCGTTTTGCAATGGACAAGGGTCCGATGTATCTTTGGAATAGGCGAGGATCATGGGTCCTCTTTGAAAGTTCCGCCTCGGGGTTCTTACCATCACTTTGTCTCCTGCTTGATGTTGGGCAAAGCGAAGGTTTTGTTCGGCATACCTCGTTACCCTCTCTTGGGCTTTGACAAGATAGCTCTGCACTATCTCCAAAGTTTGCTCCCATTCTTTTGAGAAACTGGCAGCTCGAAGAGATGTTGGCATGTTGGGTGCATTCACAGTCTGCGGGAGTAGCAGTTGCTATCTGGTAATAATTTCAAAAGCGCTTTTGTTTGTAGGGGCACACTTTTGTGAATTAAAACACAGCCGAACAACATCCAGAAGCTTTATCCAATTTGTTTGACCCGGTTGCAAATTAGCAGAGATATTCCTTTAGCATGTCATTGAACCGGTCTATCTGGCCATCTTCTTGTTGATGGAAGTTTGATTTATGATTCAATTTGGATCCGAGGCACCTGAATAGATGGGTCCAAAATTTGCTAGTGAAGTGTGAGTCGCAGTCACTAATGATGTCTTTGGGCATGCCCCAATATTTGACAATATGAGAGAAGAAGAGTCGAGTTGTATCTTCTGCCGATATGTTCTGTGGGGCTGCTATGAAGGTAGCATACTTGGAAAACCAGTCTACTACCACCATGCTAGTTCCAAGATTTTCGACCTTGGGTAATCCTGTGATGGAATTCAGGGAAATGCTTTCCAAAGGTCTCTGTGGGATAGGTAGCGGCTCCAAGAGTCCCGCTTGTGCTGATAGATATGACTTGTCCTTTTGGCATGCTTGACAAGTCTTCACACACTAAGGGGTGCCATGAGTTGTTGGACGCCGATGATATGATGTTTGATTGATGATGTTGAAGGCAGCCAGAACCATAGGTTCAGGTCTTTTGATTCCCTTCTTTGACTGCATGGCCGAGATGTTTTCAGCGGCCATCTATATAGGTATGCATTTTATGATGCAGGGTTTGGCCCCGTTGTCTCCCATTATCAGGAGCATGTCAGCATATGGTACCGGTATGGTGTTTGTTTGCCTCAAGAATTCCAATCCCACTATCAACTCGAAGTCATCGATGACTGCTATGCGGAGGGTGAATCTTCCTTCGTATGGGCCAAGCTTTATTGGCACTTCTTGGTCTATTTCACTCACTGGTTGGGATGGTGAGTTGAGAGCATTGACACAACCCTTGCATTTTTGCACTGCTAGACCGAGGCGTCCCACCTGAGTTGAAGCTAAGTAGTTGTGGGTAGCACTCATGTCTATCATTGCCCGAATGGGTCTGCCGTTTACTTTCATGTCAACGAACATTAAGGTCCCTTATTTTGTGGTGGGAGGCCACTCATCCGCCTTTTCTTTCCCTTTCTTGCGATTGGGCATGCGCTCTTCTTAGGGTTACCAGCACTGGTTCCCGCCAAGGTATTATGAATGGAGCCAATAAATGCGTTGAAGGCACCTACTTTCTCTGCGCTGTCTGAGCCGTCATGATCTGACTTATCTTCAACAGTCTGTTGAGCATTGATCTGTGTATTTGGGCATTGATTGTTCCAATATTCCTCGCCGCAATGACGACATTCTAAAGGGGGATTTCTCCCCTGATTGTTGTTGTCTGATGCAGCATTATTGCTGCTTGAGGAATGAGTCTTAGATTTTGATGCACCTCGATCTCCTCCATTTCTGTTAGGGCCACCATTGCTAGGTTGGCTCCCGTTGTATCCCTCTCAGATAGGCGGCTGGGGCCTATCCTTCTGAGTTTCCATATGATAATTCCCAAGGCACTCTGCAGCTTGAATGACCTTGGGCATTGTATCTACCCTTTGTCTTTGCAGTTCCATACAGGCATGGGGTTTCAAACCTTCTATGAATGCAAATAGTTTATCTTTGTCCCCCATATCCCGTATGTTTAGCATGAGTGCGGAGAATTCTCGCACATAATCCCATACTGACCTGGTGTGGCGGAGTTCACGCAGCTTTCTCCGTGCATTGTATTCCACATTTTTGGGGAAGAACTGCAGGCGTATGGTTGCCTTCAGTTCTGCCCATGTATTAAGAGTATCTTCCCCAGCCCTGATGACTACGTATTTGACTCGCCACCGGAGTTTAACATCACCCTGAAGATACATGGCAGCAGTTGCTACCTTTTTGGCTTCTTCCAACTGTCCTACGACATCAAAGTGTCATTCGATGTCGAAGATGAAGTTTTCCACTTCTTTAGCATCCCGGGCTCCATTGTATGGCTTTGGATCTGGAATTTTCAGCTTTTGTGGCATAGGGGCAATGTTCATGGCACCTCTGATTTGGGTTTCGCCTCCTTTGAGCAGGCTTTAAAGGGCAGTATTGACAATATTGAGCTGGCCTATCAAGTTGTCTATGGTTTGCTGCATGGCAGTCAGTCAGTCTGCCTCTAGTTCCCGATGGTCTAAATCCTCGGCACGCTCCTGTTGGAGGTCCTCAAATTTTCCATGAATTTTGGCTGCCGTTTGCCGGTCTTCCTCAGAGTCACGATTGATGTTTGCTATGCCAACTTTGGCCTGCCGCATTCTACAGTTCAGGTCGTCCAACCTTTGCACTAGGCTGATTTTTAGATTAGGCACCGTATCCACGATGGGCCGTAATACATCAACCATCTCTTGAAGGGTCGCGATGCAATCCCCATAATTCACCATGATCAGAAATAGTAGTGATGGCAATGAGTTTCCTCGTTCGATATCGAGCCTAGGCTCTGATACCAACTGTTATGCGTCGCCTATCTAAAGTTCCTTGGAAGGGCGATGTAAGGCTATGCAACCGATGTCAGTGCGGTTGTTGTCTCCCAACTGAGATCCCCTCCGTACGTTAGACTAGATTGTCAGTACCGTACGGAAAAATTAATGTCGTGAGAAATTGAGCAACGAAAATGAGCAATTGATGATAAAAGCTGATGATTGTATTGATGATGATGAAAGCTATTACAAAATGCTATGCGATGTCGGTGGAGGGGGGAGGGATACCAGTACAAAGAAATGATTGCTTGCTTGAATGTTTGAATGCTTTGGTCCCCCTTAATAATGCTTAAAAAAATTAACCAAAGTTACATGAGTTGACCTATGAAAGCTGTAAAAGCATACTGAAAATAAATGAAGTACAACTACTCTATAATTACAATGAAAAGTACTTAGTCTTCTACAAGGTGGAAGCAAGTCCGATGGCAGCAACATTGTCTTGAGCATCAGATTCTGTGCGCGTTGTTTTGCTGGCGCACGCAACACTATTTGGATATGCGTGCGGCTGGGCGCAAGTGCTTGGCATTGGATCTACGCGCGCGGCACTGTCTGTGCGCACGGCGCTGTCTGTGCGCACGGCGCTGTTGGCAACATGATGGTCTGTACGCGCGACACTGTTGAAATTTACCAGCTACTGGGCGCTGGCAATGATTATCGGTGGGGCGACAAAGGCACATGCGCGCTTGTCACTTGGCGCTGCCGAGACCACGGGGCCGATCGTGGCTCTAGGCTTTGGGAGGCTTGCCAGGACGCCACATGGTGCGTCTAATGGGTCATGATTCGATGATGGAAAGTAGCCCTTGACAGTATGTATGTATGTATGTATGCGTGCATGTATGTATGTATGTTTACACTTCCAAATTGTCAAAAAGATAATTGTTCTCACAAGCTTATACATACAGGAATTGTGAACTTACCAGAAAATGCTTTGAAAGGCAATACGGTCTGATAGTACAAATGAGATGAGAGAGACTGATATGGATCTTCTTATTAGCAGCTTCTACATTGGGGAAAGCCTTGCCTGATGCCTTGATGTCAGCCTTTGGTTGTTTTTGTTGCATTTGTTAATTACACCCAAAGTCGCTTAAGAAAATAATGCAAAAAAAAAAATTCACTAACAAAATTACAAGACAAATGATCAGATAGAGCATATCTTGAAAGGTGACAAGTAATTGAGGAGAAGAAACTTTATATCAATGTTAGAGCAAAAAGATTAAGTTTGAAAATAAGCATGACTAGCTTTATGTATAGCTTAATTTCCATTACACTTTGCATAATTAATCAAGAAAACAATTTCCATAGTAGATAACAGAAGGAAAAAAAAAGTTGAGGATGATGTATCACAAATGAGCCCTGAAGAACTTCACCTTCCAAATCAAATTTCTTGGGAGCCTCCTCATCCTTCTCCTCGTCTTCTTGCATATACGCCATATATTCTCTCTCACAATGACTTGAACCAAATATGGAAACATCAAACTCCATATTACCTTCATGTCTAAACACCAACATATCTCCCAATTGCAAATCATGCTCTTCTGCAAATTCTGTCCAACCATCTTCGAATCGAGAGCCGTTCACCTTCACCATCCACTTCTTACCATTGCTTCTCAGTATTGCATGTTCAATATGTTCGTGTTGCTTCAGATACTACAAGAAACTTATCGGTATTTTCTGCAATACAACAAATTGTTAAGTTTTAAGTAGCATGCTTGTCCCAAAATGATTGTTACTTATATATTTTTTAGGAAGTGACAATATATACTATTACAAAGTCTCTCACATTCCCCCTCCTTCACCTTTATACTTCATAATTTTTCAAGCTTCCCTTATCTAACTTGCATCCTACTCTTCATCTTTTCTCTAATTCACTTCAAACAAAAAACCTTCTCCTTCTTCCATACAATGGCTTCTTCCTCAAAACGTACCGATTTTTCAAAGAACAAGAACAAGGCCGATGACTCTGCTCCTCCAACAATGTGCTCCATCATCCCTAGATATCTTATTACCACAAAAGACTTCGAAGAGAAATTTCTTACTGCTAACTCTCGTACATGGGCCGTCAGTAGGTATCCTTCTTCCATACAATGGCTTCTTCCTCAAAACGTACCGATTTTTCAAAGAACAAGAACAAGGCCGATGACTCTGCTCCTCCAACAATGTGCTCCATCATCCCTAGATATCTTATTACCACAAAAGACTTCGAAGAGAAATTTCTTACTGCTAACTCTCGTACATGGGCCGTCAGTAGGTATCCTTCTTCCATACACCCTTCTAGCATTCCTGCTATGAAGGAAGACTGTCGCTGCCATGACTTGGATATTATTGCTCCTGGTCTATTGGAGCAAGTCACCCTACCCAAGGAGGGTTTTACATATTTTTACATGTATCCCTTTACTTTGGGTGCGTTCTCTTTGAGCGAAGAGCTTGACTCCGTGATTGCGGAGTTTTGTCTCCGCTACCAAGTGTGTTTGGCACAAGTAAGTCCTTCCGTGTGGAGGACGGTTGCTTGCCTTTGGTGTTTGTGCCAGGAGACTGGAGAGGAGCTAACCTTAGCTCATATGATGAATTTTTATTCTCCTAAAATCTTTCGGGGGGGATGATAAACCTTTGCAAGCATGGCCACCATGCTTTGATGTCTAGCATGGATGATGACAACAATCATGGGTGGATGGAATGGTTCGTTGCAGCTGCCACCAACGACATCATTCTGGCAATGACTCCATCCTGTCCAGCCGCTTGGAACCGCACGCGTAAGCTCTTTGTTTAGTATTTCCTTTTACTAAATATGTTTCTATAGCCGTATTGATCCTCCATCCTTCACCCGTTTCAGCAATCCGATGTATCCCACCGGTGGTTGAAGGTTTGGATCGGTGGGTACAAAAGACCTTGGACGTTACGACTCTCGAGACTCGCTTGTGGAAAGAACTAGTCCCTAAATACGGGTGGAAGGCCAAGAATCATGATAATTTAAACTCACCTTGTTTCAATTTTTCATGTGAAGAACTTGATTGATCCTTTCTAACCTGTCTATGAAATTAGGTCTACCCGCGAGCGCTGTTGCTGTTCTCAAGGAGGATGTTTTGGCTGATCCTGATGATGAAGCGAGGCTGCTTTAGGAGGCGCTTACTCGAACAGGTGTCTCTGGGCCTACTTTGGGAGAAAATGTTTCTTTACGGAGTCCCCGTCCGGAAGACAAACAACAAAAGAGAAGACGATCCTCTGTAGCCTGGGAAAAGAATAAGAGGGCGAGGACCGATTTCCCCGAGTCATCTCCAATAGCGATGGTGACTGGACCTCCTTCGTGGCCGGTCATAGACACCGTGACGATCGACGATGATGAAGAAGCTAGTGATGAGGGAGATTCTTTACATAGAAGACGAAGATCCTTATCATCTCAACAGGATGCTCGGCCTGTTAAGGCAATTACACCAACTGAGGACGATGCCTCGACACTTTGGAGAGAGTTTGATTTGGTAGATAATGTCAATTCCCATTTTCAGGCCCCAATTATTGTGCCCGGTACTGCGGGGCTGAGTACCGAGTCCCTGCCATCTTTGGTTGGCAAGCATCCAACAACCAACACTGCGTTTGATGTATCTGCTTCTCACTCTTCAATTCCATCAGCTTCATCTCCATCTTTACCAACACTAGCAACTGATACATCACTTCCATCTTCATCCACTCTTCCACCAGCAATTGTTACATCATCTCCACCAGCCGCACCTAACCATGAAGAAGGTGGTCCTCTTCCACAGTCCCCAGTTCATGGGAATTTGGGGCAAAATTATGCTGCCCCTTCTGAAGATCCACTAAGGAGGAGGAATGTTACTCTTTCGGTCTCTACCAGATGCAACTTGCTATTCCGGTCGGTGGAGCTTGCTAATTATCTGAAGCCTTTGGCTTCAGAAGGCTTCAGAGAAAGACGAGAAAGAATGGGAAAAGAGTCAGACACTCTTGGGAGAGTGTTTGTTGAACAACGCCATGCACAACGCCACAACGGTACGTTCCTTTCTTCCTTTATTACTTTTTCTATTTTTAGGTATGAACATATCATGAATTTTACCCTTCTTACTTTGTAGGCTAACTTTCTTGCTTCCGAGTGCATTCATAGGTTGATTCATGGAAAGGAAGAGATTACCTCCACACGGGATCAACTTTTGGCAAAGCAGGAGCAATATATCGCTCGCTTTTCGAAACTAGAAGACAAAGCTGCTGAGGCTGTTGTATTGGAGGCTCGTTTGCGGCAAAGCGAGTAAGAAATGGTAACCCTTAGCCAATAAATTGGCCCACTGAGGGTTAGATTTGACGAAGCCAAGGCCAAATGGGCTGAAGTCCATAACGCCGTTCTTGCTGCAACCGAACGCGAGGCTACCTCCGTTGAAAGAGTCATTAACTTAGAGGCAGCCTTGAACTCCAAAATTGAAGTTCTTGCTGCTACGGGGGAGAAACACGCCCAGCTGGAAAGAAGTACATGAAAACTATCGAGCATAATAGGATTTTTAGTTCAACTATCCGTGACCTTGATGTTAGCCTCAAATCTGCTAGGTCCGCCCGGGAAAACCTTTCTGCCGAGGTAACCCAACTCAAAGAAGAACTTAAGTGCCGAGCGGCTTCCCTCATTGTTGAGAAAACTTACGCTATGTACATCATGAGGAGAAAAATCTTGGAAGTGGCAAAAGATGGTGTCATTGATTTTGATGCCGAAATTGCTAAGGCTCATGAACTTGAGTTAGCTGCCAAAAGTTGACTTCCAACGAGGTCTGATGCATCTGGTCCTTCTGGTTTTGGTTCTGAGTTCTCGGGAACTGAAGAAGAATCGGAGGATGATGACGCTGAAGGCCAAACTGGTGAAAATGATGAGCCATCGGTGGGGTCCGTCTACTTTTCCCGGGGGCGCAGACACTTCTCTTCCTCTTGGTTCTATAGATACTGCAGTTTAGCTTTTTATTTTCTTTTTTCCATTCTTGTATTTGTGACATTTGGACATGTTTTTGTAAATAAAAACATCATTTGCTCACGTATTGTTTGAGTCTTCCTTTCGTTTGAATATTCATACAAGTCTTTAATCTTTGTATTTTCTTTAAAGAATTTTGCGCAAGCTTTATTGCGTCTTACTATGTGAAGCCTTGGGTGTATTTTCCCCGTAAGCATTTTTGGCTCTAGGCATTAGCCCTTTTTCGTGAGGGCTTTGATAAGTATTTGCACAAATTTACTTTTTACGTCCTTTCATATACGACTTTGAGTGTATCTTTACCCGAAGGCATTTTAATTCTGGGCATAAATTCTTCCGGAACCAACCCCTTAACATGAGGGTTTTTATAAGAGAGGACCCTCTTATGTTTACGATGCTCTTGAAGAGGACGTATCCTGTTCATTACAACACTAGCATTTGAAGTTCTTGTTTAACTTTCAAGTGACAGAGTTAATTCATCGTTCAGACAAGAAACAAGATAAAAACAAAAGGATTACATTTTATTCCTTCTATTTTCAAAATGTACATAAGAATTTGCTATACTGAAAAGAAATTGCCATTACTTGTGGATAACTTGTACAACTTGTTTCTACGGGGCTGACCACACAGTCCCCAATCCCGATGATGCAATTATATTTCCGATTTTTTGTTTCCCAGTAGATGTGACAGTCATTGTCGCCGTATCGTCATATCATTCGCCCCAGTGTTCGAATGCGAAAAGTGCAAATTGGAACACTGGAAGTCATGTATCTTCGAAGATTCCACTAATGCATTGCTGGATAATTTTTAATTTTTGTGCTTGTGAATGATCAGGTAACCTTTGCTCAATAGCAAACTTAACTTCCCGGTGGGAATTTGCTATAGAGCAAAATATTATCTAACCATCCCTGAGTGGATCTTCCCTTGTGTGCCTTGCTATTAAAGGTCTTATTGCTGATGTCTTCTTAGTATGCTTTCTATTGCTGCCTCATTAAAAACCTTGCCAGAAAAAATCAATTGGGACAAAATCTGAATGAAGGAAAAAATAGTGCAACACATACTTTCTGATCGGATAATGTTCATCAGCTATAATATCTTTTGAGGTCTGCTATGTTCCAATTGCTGGGCAACTTTTCTCCATTTTAATTTTCCAACTCGTATGACGCTTTCCCGGTGATAGCTGAAATCCGATAGGGGCCTTCCCACGTTGGACCTAGCTTCCCCGCATTGAGCTCCCAGGTATTTTGAGTTACTTTCCTTAGGACCAAGTTTCCTGCTTTGAAATAACGGAGGTTGGCTCTTCAATTATAATATCGCTCCATTCTCTGCTTTTGAGCTATCATTCTTACATGCGCCAAATCCCTGCGTTCATCAAGCAGTTCTAAGTTAACTAACATTGCTTCATTGTTCGACTCTTTATCTGCCTAGAAATATCACAAGCTGGGTTCCTCTACTTCCACCGGGATTAAAGCTTCTGCACCGTACACGAGGGAAAAAAGGGTTTCCCCTGTGCTCGACTTGGCTGTAGTTCGGTATGCCCATAGAACTCCGGGTAATTCCTCGGGCCAGTTACCCTTAGTCGCTTCCAACCTTTTCTTGAGGTTTTGAATAATCACTTTGTTCGTCGGCTCCGCTTGACCGTTTGCGCTCAGATGATAGGGTGAAGATGTGACCCTCTTTATTTTTAAATCTTGGAGGAACTTTGTAATTTTTGCACTGATAAACTATAGCCCATTGTCTCATGCTTTCTCTTTTGGTATTCCGAACCTGTAAATTATATTTTCCCACAAGAAATCCACCACTTCGCATTCTCCGATTTTCTGATTAGGACCTACTTCCACTCATTTAGAATAATAGTCAGTCAAAATTAAAAGAAAACTTACCTTTCCGGGAGCCAGTGGTAGTGGTCCGATGATGTCCATCACCCATTTCATGAACGGCAACGGGGATAGAACCGAATGTAAGGGTTTTGCCGGTTGTTGCACCAGTGGTGCGTAGCGTTGACACTTATCACATTTTTGTACGAAGTCCTTGGCGTTTTGTTCCATGCAGGGATAATAATATCTTACCCTTACCAACTTCAGCACTAAGAAATCTATGCCCGAGTGGTTGACGCATATCCCTTCGTGAACCTCTCTCATGAAATAGTTAGCTTCGGATGACCCTAAGCATCAGGCCAGCACGCCTTGAAAAGATTTTCTATATAATTGGCCTCTATTGAAGCTATATTGCGCTGCTTTGGTATGCATCGCCCGGGATACTTTGGGGTCTTCAGGTAGCTTCTCGTGCTTGAGATAATCGATGATTTCATTCCTCCAGGCCCATACCAGATTAGTCGAATTTACCTTATAGTAACCATCTGTATCCAGGACTGAGTTCATTAGTTGTACTACCGTCCTGGACTCCGATCCTTTTATTTCTGTCGATGATCCTAGGTTTGCCAATGCATCTGCTTCTACGTTATCTTCTCTTGGGATATAAGTAATTGACCACTCTCGAAATCGTGCCAACAGAGCTTGAACCTTTACCACGTATTGTTGCATGCGCTCCTCTTTGGTCTCAAAGATCCCGTAGACGTGATTTACCACTAGCTGTGAGTCACATTTGATTTCGATGACCTCAGAGTCAAGTCCCCATGCCAATTCGAGCTCTGCAATCAAAGCTTCATACTCTGCTTCATTGTTAGTTAAATGGACTATCTTGATGGCTTGCCTTAGGATTTCCCCGAAGGCGTGATTAAGACTATACTGAGCCCAGACCCTTTTACGTTGGAAGCTCCATCCTAAATAAGATTGAAACCCCAGACGTCGATTCTGATACCAATACTACCTCCTTGGTTGCTAGAGGTAATAATCCCGGACTGAAATCGACCACGAAGTCTGCAAGACTTGCAACTTAATTATAGTCCTTGATTTATATTCGATGTCGAATTCACTCATTTCGATAGCCCATTTGACCAATTTACCCGAGAGCTCGGGTTTATGGAGGATGTTTCATAAAGGGAAAGTAGACACCATGGCTATCGGGTGGCATTGGAAGTAGGGACTCAACTTCCAAGCGGCGACTACGAGAGCTAAGGCTAGTTTTTCAAATGTGGGTAACGAGTTTCTGCTCCGTTAAAATTTTACTAACATAATAAATGGGAGATTGTGTACCTTCGTTCTCTCGGACTAAAATCGCACTCACCGCGACTTCCGAGAATGCGAGATAAACCAACAACGTTTCACCTTCTTTTGGTTTTGAAAGCAATGAAGGGCTTGACAAGTACTTTTTTAAATCCCTCAAAGCCTGCTGTCACTCCGGGGTCCATTCAAAATTATTTTTCTTTTTGAGCAGTGGAAAGAAATGATGACACTTTTCTGATGACCGGGAAATGAACCTACTCAAAGCTGCCAATCTCCCCGTAAGCCTTTGGACTTCCTTCACGTTTGATAGTTGGTCTGGAATGTCTTCTATGGCCTTGATCTTATCGGAGTTTACCTCAATTCCCCTTTGTGATACCAGAAATCCTAGAAACTTACTAGAGCTGACCCCAAACGAGCATTTCTCGGGATTAAGTTTCATATTTTGCTTCCTTATGATGTCGAAAGTTTCATGCAGATGTTTAAGATGATCACATGCATTTAAGGACTTAACAAGCATATCGTATATATAAACTTCCATAGTGTTTACTATTCGATTTTCAAACATCTTGTTCACGAGCCGTTGATAAATGGCTCCGGCGTTTTTCAACTCGAAGGGCATTACATTATAACAATATATACCGAAGTCCTTTATAAATGAAGTCTTTTCTTGATCCTCCGGGTTCATCTTAATTTAGTTGTACCTGAAATAAGTTTTGAGGAAACTCATAAACTCGTGTCCAGCCGTGGCATCAATGATTTTATCGATGTTTGGCAGTAGGAACAAGTCTTTCGGGCACACCTTGTTAAGATCTTTATAATATACACACATGCGAAACTTATTGTTCTTCTTAGGAACTACTACTACATTGGCTAACCAGTTTGGATATCTTACCTCTCGGATCGAACCGATATTAAGTAAGCGGGTTACTTCTTCTTTGACAAATTTATTTCTGGCCTCGGCAATGAGGCGTTTCTTTTGTCTTACCGGAGGTATGTTGGGATCCAAGCTTAACTTGTGTATGGATACCTTTGTCGGGATGCCAGTCATATCCTCATGCGACCATGCAAGACAATCAACGTTAGATTTAAGTAATTTAATAAAGTCGGACCTGAGTTCTGGGTACAGTCCTATCCCTAAATGGAATTTCCTTTCTAGGAATTCTTCGAACAATGACACTTGCTCCAGCTCCTCCGTTGTGAACTTCGTTGTATCGGTATCTTCTGGAAGTTGGAAATATCTCGGCACCTGATAACATTCCGACGCCTCTGCCCCCGGTTGTCACCATCCAAAATCCCACCACAGGCATCGTGATGGCACCTAGTCTCTAAGACTAGGTAAGCCGATTTCAATTACCTTTTGAAGCCATTCTTTTTTGAAACTAACAGCGAAAATAATTACAATATACAACCTTCCAAGACTGGTAGTACTGAGTCATGAACTCTAACTGAATACATGGAATGATCACGAGAACCCAATATACAATACTGTTTGATTACAAATTAACAGTACAACGAAATGAAAAGATTTCAAGGGACTGCGACGACCAAGCAGCTCTACCTTGAATCCTTATGATCGCGCTTTAACTCTGCTCAAGTCCTATATCTTCAATACTTGGCTCTGCACAAAAATGTGCAGAAGTGTAGTATGAGTACGTCACGGTCGGTACCCAGTAAGTATCAAGACTAACGTCAATGGAGTAGAGATAAGGTACAGTCAAGACACTCACTAGTCTAATAACCTGTGTAATATAATATACAAAATAATAGGAAACAAATAACAATAGGACAACATGGAACAACCTGTGATATGCACGGTAGACAACAAGAATACCATTAATATCACTCAACAATTAATAAACACAAGTATACCCAATTAAATCAAGTCCTTCAAATAAATGTCTTTCACATATAATTCTTCCAGATAACTCTCTTTCAAATATAATTTTCTCAAATAATTATTTTTCAAATATAATTCTTTCAATAAATCTTTTCAAATATAATTTTCTCAAATAAATATCTTTCAAATAAAATTCTTTCATATAACACTTTCTAAGTAAAAATCCTTCCAAATAAATATTTTGAATATAATTCTTTCAATTAAAAAGTCACCATGTGACACCTCATTTCATAATCATAAAAATACGGGTCTCAGCCCATTTTTATATTTTTCGTAAACACGGGTCTGAGCCCATTTTCATATTTCCACGGCACCTCGTGCCCATAATTAAATCATCATATTTTCCCGGCACCTCATGCCCTCATTTATATCACAACTGCACAGATAATTCACGTGCCAAATATCATTATCATTTCATCACAGCACCTCGTGCCCACATTTCATTTTATAAACTGCCTGGCAATAGCCACATGCTCCCAATTTCAACATAAATCAGATTATTATCAATTTATCAACAACAAGACAAGTTGCACATGGTATAAAAATAAATACAAGAAAATTACCACTTCACATAAAAATTTTCAACACCACAACCCCACATTATCACTTATCGTTCCTGACAATAGCCACCCTTATCGCTCCTATTGCCACCCTTATCACTCCTATAGCCACCCTTATCGCTTCGCCCAAACAATATCAATAGCCACCCTTATCGCTTCGCCCAGGCAATATCAATAGCCACCCTTATCTCTTCTATTGCCACCCTTATCGCTCCTATAGCCACCCTTATCGCTCCGCCCAGACAATATTCCAACAAACACAACAATAGTGAAATGCCACCCTTATACCCACATAATATCAACGGTGAAATGCCACCCTTATCTCCCCAAAATAACAACTCACACAACGCAACAATTTACACGGGAAATTATCACAGCAACATAACAAAAAATCAATTCATATCACAATTTTCCCAATGGTCACAACCAAATTCCAAAGATATAACAAAATCAATTAATTTCACTACAAATAGCCAAAAGCTCCACACAATGCGTACAACACCTAAAAATAATCAATAGAGATAAAAATTTCTCAACATAAAGAAAAGTCTTCATAAAAATTAAATTTTCAATAATTATATAAACACCTTTTCTTAAGCTCATTTAATTAATTGTTTGCAGGGGGAAAATCCAAAATGAAATTAAATTCCAATAATTATCAAACCAGCAAGTTCACGAAATTTCATAAATAATCAAATAACAATCACTTCAAATTGTCATATAACAATAGAGTCAACAACAAGGATTTAAGCACGATAAGTAGATGATTAAATATATGCCAACAATTATCCAATTTACTACATAATATGCTCAAGCCTTTAACTGTAACGATCCGACCGGTCGTTTTGAGTATTACAACCCGGTTTCTCTTTACTGCTCAAATTGTACTTTACAGTTGTTGTGTGAATTGCTGGGGTAATTAGTTCGGGTCCGGTGAGGTTTTGGAATGAATTGGAACACTTAGTTTCAAGGTTTAAAGCTTAAGTTAAAATAGTGACCAGATGTCGACTTATGTGTAAACGACCTCGGAATTTAATTCTGATGATTCCAATAGCTCCGTATGATAATTTTGGACTTAGGAGCATGTCCGAAAAATTATTTGAAGGTCCGTAGTGGAATTAGGCTTGAAATGCCGAAAGATAATTTTTTGGGAAGTTTGACCGGGGAGTTGACTTTTTGATATCGAGGTTGGAATCTGATTTTGGAAATTTGAATAGCTTCGTTTTGTCGTTTATGACTTGTGTGCAAAATTTGAGATCAATCGGACGTGAATTGATAGGTTCCGGAGTCGTTTGTAGAAACTAGAAATTGCAAAGTTCATTAGGCTTGAATTGGGGTGTAATTCATGGTTTTAGTGTTGTTTGAGGTGATTTGAGGGTTCGACTAAATTCGTATGATGTTTTAGGACTTGTTGGTATATTTTGTTGAGGTCCCGAGGGGTTCGGGTGAGTTTTGGATGGTTGACGGACCATTTTTGGCCTTGGTGAGATTGCTGATATCTGTTGCTGCATTGTTTGGATTTTTCTCTTTCGCTTTCGTGAGTGGGCCCTCGCATTCGCGAAGAGGAATTTGTGGCAGGCAGGATTTACTCTTCGCGTTCACGTGGAGGTCTCGCGCTCGCGAAGAGAAGCTGGGTTGTGCATCGTGTTCGCGTACAGGGGATAGCGTTCGCGAAGGGAAACATAGTGGGCATGAACTTTTGCCTTCGCGTTCGCGAAGAGGGAGCTCGCGTTCGCGAAGAAGGGCTCCGTAAAGCATTGCGTTTGTGGAAAGTGTCTTGCGTTCACGAAGAGAAAATGTTGGGAAGCACATTTTGTTCTTCGAGAACACGAGGGACCTGTCGCGTTCGCGAAGAAGAGAGGTCTGGACAGAAAGTTTAAGTTCAGAAAATGAGACTTATTTTTAACGATTTGGAGCTCGGATTGAGGCGATATTTGGGAGATTTTCAGAGGAAACAATGGGGTAAGTGCTCTTAACTCAATATTGGTTAAATTACCCGAATCCATGGTTGTTTTTATTATTTAATTGGTGAATTAAGTTGGAAAAGTTTGAAAATTCTATTGGTTTAAATTGAGGATTTGAAGGCCGAGTTGTGGTATGATTGGAGTAATTTTGGAACGGTTGAACTCGTGGTTGAATGGGGGTTCGGGTTTTGTGAGTTTTATCGGGTTTCGAGACGTGGCCCCCACGGGTATATTTGGGGCGTAATTGTGGATTTTGTAGAAATATTAGTATTTTAATATGTAATTAATTCCTGTAAATTTTGTGGGATGAATCAAATTAATTATGACTAGATTCAAGCCGTTTGGAAGTTGACACACGCAGAGTGGAATTACTGGAGCATTGCTTAACTTGCTCGACATTGGATTTGGCTTGTTCGAGGTAAGTAACTCTTCTAATCTTGGAGTTGAGGGTATGAACCCTGAATATATGTATTTTTGTGAATTGTTGGGAGGTGACGCACATGCTAGGTGACGGGCGTGTGGGCGTGCACTATAAAAATTGTGACCTAATTATTTCTGTGGAATTTTATAGTTAAATAATCTTGGCATTTTCCATGCGGTTTTATGTGTTAAAGAAATTGATCTGAAAAACATATTAAAAATCATATTGAAGCTATGTGCCAGTATTATTGAGACCCACAGAAGTCATATTATTGTGAATTATTGTGTTAAATTGAAAAATTCATATTCAGTCATATTCATTTCATTGCATATCATAACTCAGTTTTATGACTCTATTTTCATGCATATAAATGTTTTGGGCCGAATGCCCTATTTGACTGAGATGCCCGAGTGGCTTGAGAGGTTTATGACTGAGTGAGGCCGAGGGCCTGATTTGTGTTGCATATTCATGGGATCGGGCTACACGCCGCAACATGTTGCATATTTATTGGATCGGGCTGAACGCCGCAACATGTGTGATATCGGTCGAGGGCCTGATTGGTGAGGATGAGTGTGGATTGGGGCTGCCCGCCTGCAGCATACTTATGACTGAGTGAGGCCGAGGNTTCAGTACATGGAGTCGGTTGTACTGATACTATACTTCTGCACATTGTGTGCAGATGTTGGCTGCTGTTGTTGCTGTACTCAATGGTTGCGGGACTTGAAGATGTACTTGCATTCCTGTTGTAGCTGCCTTTTGTTCAGGGTAGCCTTAGATTTATAAAAGCTCTGTTTATGTATTG
Source organism: Nicotiana otophora (assembly GCA_000715115.1). Lineage (NCBI taxonomy): Eukaryota > Viridiplantae > Streptophyta > Magnoliopsida > Solanales > Solanaceae > Nicotiana > Nicotiana otophora. The sequence goes on from AWOL01S0012621.1 coordinate 51,186, forward strand.
TTCAAACAGATTATGTATTTATTTCATTTCCGCTTTGTATACTCTATTCTTAGAAGCTCATGATTTGTACTACTAGTTCTTGGGAATTGTACGCGATTTAGACCTTTATTCACTTAAATTGCTTTAATGATTATTATTGAAATCGGATAGTTAGTAATCGGCTTACCTAACGGGTTGGGTTAGGTGCCATCACGACTAGTTGGATTTTGGGTCGTGACGAGGTGGTATCAGAGCACTAGGTTCATAGGTTCTACAAGTCATGAGCAAGTGTCTAGTAGAGTCTTGCGGATCTGTATGATGACGTCCATACTTATCTTCGAGAGGCTACAGGGCATTTAGGATATATACTTCCCATTTTTCTTTCCTTATCGTGCGAGATTGATCCAGCTTTAGATATAAACTCTTTGAATTCCTTCCACGTATTCGTATGCGCACGTGAGTGCTCAGTATCAGCTGTGCATCGTCGGATTGTGATTCTATGAACGAA
>AWOL01S0012621.1:73215-164882 GCA_000715115.1 Nicotiana otophora
AACCTACCTTATCAAAATATCGAAGTTATACATAGATTACAATATCGAAATTAGTTACTTAAAGATTAGTAGTAAATGAATTAGTAATGTATGAATTGCATAAATTTGGAAAGGTAGTAAACTTTCTACTTGCGGAAAGTTATCCTTGGAAAGCGAAACAGCGTTGTTGGCTGTCCCCCCTCCATGCAAAATTAATCATTACCAACCTACACTACCATTAATAGAGCCTATAATAACACATCACTCTAATCCAAGTCTAGTAGTTATCGTCAGAATCCTCTCCCAAATAACTCTAACCTCTCTTTGTCAGCCTATATTCAACCTCTCAAAGTATTGAAGAGCCAACAAATAAAGCATTAATGGTGCACCTCAATTATACTAGCCATAAAAATAAATACCAATCTTAATTCGAATCTACTGCTTGGACAAAATATTTACTGAATGGAATATTTAGTGCGTCTAGAAATTCAAATCTACTGCTAGGACAAAATATTTACTGAATGGAATATTCAGTGCGTCTAGAAATCAACATGTGTACACTTCTATAGCAAGATTGTCTTGTCTTAAAATTTTGATGATACATAAGTGTCACTAAATTTTTGACACGTGCATTACATATGTATTCCTATCTCATGTCAAGCAGTACAAACTTTATAAAACGACTTGAACGAAAGGGGGAAAATATTAGCTGAGAATGGTGAATTGTGCAAGGTGTTGAACTCAAAAATTAATTGGATATGTAAATATTTTTGTAGTTAAATTATTTTAATATTATGAGGTACATAAGTAATTATGATTACATCACACCTAATTTTTCTTTGTAGATGGTGTTCGGAGTATATTCTATCGTGACATTTCGGTTGCTTGTCATGGTAAACTTGAATCCATGTATAAAATAATCTTGTAATCATTAAAATTAGTATATCACAGAACATATTTCTCCAATCTTTGGCTGATTTATGTTACTAAAAGCTAAACAAAATGAAATTTAATTACAAAATAAGTTACAGAAATATAAGAACATGCTTATCAAGAAGCAAAAAAATTATGCTTAGAATTTGATGATATATAGAGTCATATGCTATAAGATCAATATTCAAATAGAGTACTCCACTTTCAACGTTAAGAGTAGTGTATAGGGTAAAATATGTTTATATAAAATGCTCGCATGATAAAGCGACACGTGGAGCCGAAAATAGAAAACAATCAGGTCCGAAGGCAACGTTCTCGTTTGTTATCGAAGAGAATGGTATTCATAAAGGCGAAATAAATGCCTGCCGCCCGGTAGCATTGAACGGATAATATTCTACAGTATTAAGTACATGACCCGTTACAAAGAATATGACATTCACTGCCTACAGTAACACATTCTTCAATGGCTCTCATAATTATCATTAAAGAGGGGCTTGATCCTAGTACCTTGTTCCCTAAGTGCAACTATAAATAGCGAGCTCTACACCCATTGTAAATGACACAAATTTTCTGAAAAACATACACTATTCTGCTCGAATCTCAATAACATTTTACTTTCTTGCTTATTTATATTGTTATTACTTCATCCGGAAGCTTTGCTCCCGGAATCAAGATTTCTAATGTTTTATCTCAATCTTAAGACTAAGTATTACATTCTTGTCTAATTTATTTATAATTTTAGGATCAAATCGCTTGTCTATAAATCACGTATAAATTCAACTGTACCGTTTTACGGAGTAAGCAATTTAGCGCCCACCGTGGGGCATAGACAGTTGTGTAATTGAGTTGATCCTTGCATATATTTCTAACATGTTTGATTCTTTGTTCTTAGCAAAAATCACAGAAAATGGCAGATAACGATGTCAATATCGCATATAACATTGTGTCCCAAGGAAATCAGCCTCAACACGAAGATTCAATCAGTGATTCCCGCAACGAGGGGGATGAGGCCATGCCGATTCATGGTGGGAAATATCCGTGACATGTTCGAGAAGCAACTCCTGATGATGCTGAAGACGAGCACGTCGTTGAAGCCGTAAGGACCCTGAGGGAGCAACAAAAAGCCATTATGGGTCATCTCTCACGACATGATCAAGTCATGATGGAATTAATGCAGACATTGTCGGGTGCTTCTAACAACCCGAATGGATGAGGTCCAGTTTCTCCTGGTGTTCTCGCAAATCAAGCAACGCAGAGGCTTGACAACAACACCTCGAGAGGCGAAGTAGGCTTTGACAGAGCTGGGGGGAATGATAGCGGTTCCGGTAACAACAGTGAAAACGATCCCTTTAAAGCCGAATTCATGCGGTTTATGAGGGAAATAAACGCCCGAATGGATCAAATTACGGACACACTACCAGTATTGAAAGGATCTGACTCAAAGAAGTACACTCAATTTCCGTTCAAACCAAGCGTGACACCAGAGTTGATCTTGAAGCGGTTCAAAATGCCAGACGTGCCGAAATATGATGAGACTTCAGATCCTCAGGATTATATCACCACCTATATAATGGCGGTGAAGGGAAACGATTTAGATTCGCACGATATTGAGTTAGTTTTATTGAAAATATTCGGGGAGACCCTCACGAAGGGGCCCTGACATGGTATTCGGTCCTACCTGAGCACTCCATAGATTCCTTCGAGATGCAAGCAGACTCTTTCATCAAGGCCCATGCTGGGGCCAGAAAGGTACAGGCCCGAAAGGCCGACATGTTCAGGACTGCACAAAGAGAGTCTGAATTGTTGCGAGAGTTCGTGAACGATTCCAGAAAGAAAGGATGTCGTTCCCGGTCGTACCAGACGAATAGACATCAGAAGCATTTACTAAAGGGATGAATCCGAGAAATTCAGATGCTTCCCGGAAATTGAAAGAAAGTTTGCTCGAGTCCAGGCAACAACATGGGCGGATGTACACAACAGGTACGAGTCAAAGATAAGAATTGAAGATGATCAGCTCGATTTCCTGGCGTCGACCAAGGGTCGGGACCGGGAGAAGAATAAAGAGAAATTAAAGGAGGATTTAGACACAGATCGACGGTCTTCAAGGGGTCAGTTTTTGCCCTATGAACGAACCAAAGGACGCGACAGATGTTTCCGATTGGCGGATAGATTCGTTACCGATAGGAGAGCTGATCACGGCCGGAATAACATATCATTGCAGGACAAGGAGACATTTGGTTCTCGAGATTATTCCTACCCTAGGCTTTATGAATACAACTTCACGATAGCGTAGTGGAGCTGGTGTCATCTATGAGGTGCGAGTGAGATCCGATCCTAACCAAAGTGATCCTAATTTGTGGTGCGAATACCATGGGACCAACGACTACCGGACAAGGAACTGCCAGTATCTGTGCGAGGAGGTGGCGACATTGCTGAAAAACAGCCATCTCAGAGAATGTTTAAGTGACTAGGATAAAAACAACTACGGCCACAATCGTGATAACATAGAACCTTCGAAAGCAGGGAAAGACCCCCTACGCTTGACGATCAATATGATTTTTGGGGGGAACGAGATTAATTGTGTGACATTTTCGGTGGCAAAAAAGATGAAGGTATAAGTGACCCACACTAAGAGACTCCGGGAAGTCGCTGAGGACGACATTACTTTTACGGAGGAAGACGTAGATGGACTGCTGCTGTCGTATAACGATGCATTGGTAATCTCTTTAAATGTTTTAGATTTTAAAATTAAACTTGTTTTAGTGGACCTAGGAAGTTCAGCCAATATTATGCAGCGGAGAGTGCTAGAGGAAGCCAAGCTCACCAAAAGTATCGTTCCATCCACAAAACTCCTCACTGGGTTCAACCTAGAGAGTGTGACAAACCGAGGAGAGATCCTTCTGCCCACAAATGCCGAGGGGGTGATGAAGACGACCCTTTTCGAGGTAGTGGACAACAATATAGGCTATAATACTATCCTGGGGAGACCGTGGTTGCACGAGATAAAGGTTGTGCTATCAACATATCATAAATTGCTGAAATTCCCAACTCTTGAGCGAATTAATCAAATAAGAGGTGACCAATCGGCAGCAAGGGAGATGAATGCAATCTCAGTTAGCAAAGGGAATGAGCATACAAAATAACAATTACAGGAACCGTCGTCTGCTCCCGAGCCGAGCGAAGCCAACCAGGGGAGGAGGAGTCGGAATCCTATCTGGTACCAAGATATTTTCAGGTACCAAAAGAAACAGACGCAAATAAAATCCACAGCAGAAGAACTTGAACAAGTCGCATTGTTCGAAAAGTTCTTGGAGTAGAAGTTCCACTTGGGGACAGGACTAAATCCCGAGCTCAAGTCTGGACTTATCGAATTTCTTAAATTTAATGTTGACTGTTTTTCGTGGTCACATGCGGATATGACGGGTATCTCGCCAGAAGTGGCTGTGCGCAAACTAAACCCGGATCCCAACATCCCTCCGTTAAGACAGAAAAAATGTGTCACGACCCAATTTAGGATCATGACCGGCGCTTAGGAGCAAGTGCTCCCAAGTAAGCCCCATCGATATTTTTCAAAAAATCGGATAAAATTTCTCCAGTTTTATGACTATCCAAAAGTAAACTTGTCTTAGAAATCAACAACACAACTAACCATTATCTGCCAAAACAAGTTATAATCCTCATCAACGAAGCATTTTTTAGCACAATAATACTAACTCCATCTCCAAAAATATACGATAGGAAAGTCTAATACCAGTCACAAGTCTATATCAATAAAAGAATACTCATGACACCCATAAAAATGACTATGGAGCGATTCTAAGAGTTTCAAGAAAGACACTATAACAAATAAATAACAATTTTTGGCCACGCGAATAAATACGGGGTTCACCGGGAACTGTCATCTCATGTACTCTAATTAACGGAATCCTCGCCTGCGTCTACCGCTGCCGCTGTAAAAATAATAGCGGAGAGTGAGTCGCTAGCTCAGTGAGTAATAACACTTAACCACAACCATTTTTAATGAGGACAAGTCAGAAAGCATGCTAGTATATTTAACAGAAAATATCATAAGAATGCCTTTTTATTATAATAAATAATAATCAGTCTCATCACGTGTTTCATGTAATATAATTCAATTGACAATTTGGTAATAAGCTCGATAAACACTATGTAATATCAATATTCATGTTTGGGAGGTTTCAATGAACGGATCATGTAATTTGTATAACTGTGGACCTCTTCGCAAGAAGTCAAATATAATGGTAGTCCCTTCTCGAGGGAAATCAGTAACGGTATGCTAGTTCTACCTTCCCACTAGCGAGGGTTGTAACGGTAATCGGTAATTACAAGGCGCACCAGGTCTAGCAAACCCCCCGTTAGCTAAGGGATCCTTCAAAGTCTCCCCCCATTAATACTCTTTATTGTAAACAGTAAATACTAGTACAAAAGCATTTAAATGGCATATCATTTCTTATCAAATCTTATAATTATATTTCGGTAACAATAATCATGTCTCGAGTAATAGTAAAACATATCTAGTAACAGTGAGAACATTTTAAATAACTGTTACATCTCAAGTAACGGTAAAACATATCTAGTAATGATGAAAATATTTAGGTTAACCGGTAAACATCTCAAGTAAACTATTCGGTACCATATCAAGTAAAAGACTTGTCCCACATGCAATTTTAAAGCATCGGTAACATATTTATTTTCAAAATCATATATAAACCATGCAAGTTATGAAAACACAAATTGTGGTAAGCTTACTACTCACAGTACTCGTGTCGAAATACCAAGCGCGCCACCTCGAACAATCCGTACAAATTATTTAGATCAATATATATTATCACAAACAAGAGTCTAAGTGTCAACTTCATGACTACCAACATAAACGGGTGTTATTCTATACAATTACCCCTTAGTTCCATTTAGAATAACCTCAATTAGGCTACCATGTCCCTATCAAACTAATTCTCTGTAATTCCTTCGTATCACCAATTCAATAACTAATCAATTTTATCATAAAAACTCGTATTTAATACTACTCCATGTAATTAAAGACCAAACTAAATCCCAATATTATAATGGAAGAGTTAAACAATATAAAACTAAAATTCTTCCAGAATACTCACGTTGCTAGTTAGGTAGTTTCTTGTTACAACTCTTTGATGCCAAATATAGCACTTTTTATTCAAGAAAAACAACCGGTGCATCTTCTCCCTCTTCAAGCCTCGCGTCCTTGTCTCTCCAGGCCAACAATTTGGTTTTGACTCCAAGTTGCTGCTAAATTTTCTCGCTCTCAATTTTCTTACCCATTAGAATTGTAAACGTTTTCCATGTTTTCTTTTATGTACTCCATTTGTTGGAAGGAAAGTTTTTCCTCTCCAAACCCTTATTCATTCTCACGCCATACTATTTTGATGAGATTTGGCCTCACAAGTTGCTTTATTTCTTTTTTTTTCTTTTATTTTATTACTAGCTAAATGACCAATTTGTCCTCAGATTAAATTATGGGGTATTACAAAACGTCTTATTGCCGAGGTCAGAAACAAATTCGTCAAAGAAGAGGTAACTCGATATCTTGATATCAGTTCAATCCGAGAGGTAAAGTATCCTGACTGGCTAGCTAACGTAGTAGTAGTTCCAAAAAAAAAAAAAAATTCGCATGTGCGTAGACTATAAGGATTTAAATAAGGCGTACCCAAAAGACTCATTCACATTGCCAAACATTGATCAAATGAATGATGCAACAGCCGATCACGAGTTAATGAGTTTCCTCAATGCTTAATCCGGGTATAACCAAATCAAGATTAACTCGGAGGATCAGGAAAAAGCTTCGTTCATAAACACTTCGGCACATATTGCTATAATGTGATGCCTTTCGGGCTAAAGAACGCTGGAGCCACTTATCAGCGGCTCGTAAACAAAATGTTCGAGAAACAAATAGGGAAAACTATGGAGGTTTACATATATGATATGCTGGTTAAGTCGTTGAATGCAGGTGATCATCTTAAACATCTGCAAGAAACCTTTGACATCTTAAGGAAACACAACATGAAGCTTAACCCCGAGAAGTGTGCATTCGGGGTCAGCTCCGATAAGTTCCTGGGATTCATGGTGTCACAAAGGGGGATCGAGGTTAACCCCGATAAAAGAGGTTCAAAGATTGACCGGGAGACTGGCCTCTTTGAGCAGGTTTATTTCCCGTTTTTTCGGAGAAATGCCATCATTTCTTTTCACTACTCAAAAAGAAGAACAACTTCGAATGGACTCTGAAATGTCGGCAGGCTTTGAAATATTTGAAAAAATATTTGTCAAGTCCTCCATTACTGTCAAAATTGGAGGAAGGCGAACAACTGCTGATCTACTTAGTAGTCTCGGAGGTAGCGGTAAATGTCATTTTAGTCCATGAGGAAGAAGGTACGCAATCTACTATCTATTATATTAGTAAAATTTCCCACATCTGGAAAAATTGGCCTTAGCCCTCGTAGTAGCAGCTCGAAAACTAAGGCCTTATTTCCAATATCATCTGATAGTCGTGGTGACCACTTTTCCCCTACGGAATATTCTTCATAAACCTGAACTCTCAGGTAGGCTGGCCAAGTGGGCAGTCGAAATGAGTGAGCTTGACATAGAATATAAATATAGGACTGCGATTAAGTCACAAGTTTTGACTGACTTCAGTTCAAGACTGCTACCTTTGGCTACCAAAGAAGTAGTGATGGTGTCAGAATCGACATCAGGAGTTTGGACCTTGTTCATGGATGGAGCTTCCAATGTGAAAGGTTCCGGGCTTAGCATAGTGCTAACCACACCCTCAGGAGAAACCTTAAGGCAGTCCATAAGAACCGTTCCTCTGACTAACAATGAAGCATAGTATGAAGCCTTGATTGCAGGACTCGAGCTGGCCCGAGGACTAGACTCTGAGGTCATAGACATCATATGCGACTGCCAATTGGTAGTACATCAGGTCTACGGGATCTTCGAAGCCAAAGAGGAACACATATAACAATATGTAATGAAAGTCCAGGCTCTGCTTGCTCAGTTCAGGGAATGGTCAATTACACACATCCCGAGGGAAGAGAATGCCAAAGAGGATGCACTAGCCAATCTTGGATCATCCACAAAAATGAAGGGATCAGACTCCAGCATGGTCGTACAGCTTATGCATTTGGTATTGGATGCAGATAGCTATTACGAGGTAAACGCGACCAATTTAGTCTGGGACTAGAGAAATAAAATCATTGAGTATATCGAGCATGGAAAATTGGCTGAAGATCCTAAGGCATCTCGGGTGCTGCGAACTAAAGTAGCTCGATACATCTTTAAGGGAAGACAATTGTATAGAAGAAATTTCCAAGGCTCGTTGGCCCGATGTTTAGGAGCTTCAGAAGCTAACTATGTAATGCGAGAAGTCCATAAAAGGATCTGCAGAAATCACTCAGGCACGAATTCCATAGTGTTAAACTTAATTAGGGCAGGATACTACTAGCCTCAGATGGAACAAGACGCCAAGGCTTATGTTCTACCGGCATAGCCCCTACATTCAGTTTTGCCACCATGGTCGTTCATGAAGTGGGGGATGGATATAGTCGGTCTGCTGCCACCGGGCCCCGGTAAGGTAAGATTTCTTTTGATTTTAACTGATTATTTTTTTTAAGTGGGTTAAAGCAGGGCCTTATCAGAAGATCGGCAAACATGAAGTGGTAGATTTATTGTGGGAGAATATAATTTGCAGATTTGGGATACCAAAAGAGATAGCCTTCGACAACGGGCCACAAATTATAGGCGCAAAGGTCACAAAGTTCCTTGAAGACTTAAAAGTCAAAAGAATCACATCATTACCATATCACCCAAGCACAAACGGTCAAGTATAATCAACAAACAAGGTGATTATCCAAAATCTTAAAAAGAGATTGGAAGCAGCCAAAGGCAAATGGCCTGAAGTACTTCCAGGAGTACTATAGGCATACTGAACAACGGTCTGATCCCGGTGGAAGTAGGAGAACCTACTATGTGATATTTTCAGGCGGATGGAGAAACAAACAATGAAGCAATGTTGGTCAAATTGGAGTTGCTTGACGAACGCAGGGACTTGGCGCATATAAGGATGGCATCCCAAAAGCAGAGAATGGAAAGATATTACAATCGAAGAGCCAACCTCACGTTAAAGGGTTGATTTCTGAAGAAGTTATACCTAGAATCCAAATACTATAGGGAAACAACACACCTGAAGCCTCGTATATCTCGACGCGGAAAACTTGCGAGAATACTTAAACAAAAAGAACGCAAAAAGAAAACTTGCACAATACTTAAACAAAAAGTACGCAAAGAGAAAAATTTGCACAAAATATTTAAATAAAAAGATGCTTCTATTCACAATAAATATTCCAAACGGCACAGGTACACAGATATGGGAAAGAAAAGAAAGCAAAAACTAAGCTACTGCATCTCCGAAATTCGGAGGAAGAGAAGCATCTGCACCCCCAGGAGAAGTGGGTAGATCCGCCGCCGGCTCAATATCTTCGCCTTCACCATTTTAGCCTTCAGCATCATCACTTTCTGGTTCTTCTTCAGTTCCCCAAAACTTAAAACCAGAACCAGAAGAGTCGGTAGCATCAGGCCAGATCGATTTTGGCATCAAAGTCAATGATACACACTTTGTCCGGAACTAGCTCACGGGCCTTAGCGATTTCAGCATCAAAGTCAATGATACCCGCTTTGGCCTCTTCCAAGGTTTTTCTCCTTATGATAAACATGGAATATGTTTTTTTCAAAAATGAGGGAAGCCGCTCGTCGCTTAAGCTCTCCCTTAAGTTGGTCAACCTTGGTTGAAATATTATTCCTCTCTAACCTAATGGCTTGAAGACTAGCATCGAGGTCGCGGATGGTGGAGTGAAAAAATCAGTTATGCTCTATATCTCTCTTGTGCCTCTTTTCCATCCAGGCATATTTCTCCTCGGTAGCAACAACTTCTTCAGCATTGGAGTTTAAGGCTGCCTCTAAATTACTCAATCTTTTAGCAGATGTAGCCTCACGATCAGATGCAACAAGAATGATATTATAGACTTCAACCCATTTGTCCCTAGCTTATTCAAATTGTACCCTTAACTGGGCGGTCTCCTGGCTAAGTGTCACTATCTCTTGCTCGCTTTGCTACAACCGAGCCTCCAACTCAGTGGCCTCAATAGCTCGTACTTCTAGTTCTGAGAGGCGAGCATTAGTCTGATCTCGCTCGGCCAATAGTTTATCCGGCTTGGAGGTGAGTTCCTCCTTATCAAGAATCAACCTTTGAAGGCCCTCAAAATCAAGGAAGTTAGCCTGTAAAATAGAAGTACAAATTAAAAACCCAGCCATAACAAAGATAAAAGAAACAACAAAAGAAGTAAAGTTTGTGCCACCATTGCGTTGTGCATATCATTGTTCAACAAGCACTCTTCCGAGAGAGATTGGATTTTATTCTTATCTTTTTTTGATAGTTAGCAAGTTCCACCAGCCGAGACAACAGGTGGCATCTGGTAGAAACCAAGAGGGTGACACTCCTCCTCCTTTTGGGATCTTCGGAGGGGGCAGAATAATTATGTCCCAAATTCCCATGAACTAGGGACTGGGGAAGAGGGACATCCTCCTCTCGGGCAACTGCGACCAGTGGAAATGATGTAGCAGTTGTTGTTGGTGAAGGCAAGGTTGGCGAAGAAGGAGATGAAGATGATGTTGTTATAGGTTGAGAAGTAGCTGTAACAAATGTAGTGCTGGTTGTTAGTTGCTCATCAACTGAAGACGGAAGGAACCCGGTACTCAGCCTCACGGTACCGGGCACGTCGACTAGGACTCGAAAGCGAGAATTAGTATCTTCCACCATATCATATTCTCTCTAGAGTGCTGGGGCATCGTCCTCGGTTGTTGTAACTAGCTCAATAGATTGAGCATTCTGTTGAGTTGATGAAGGTCGTCGTATTCTATATAGATAGTCCGTCTCATCTCTAGCTCCTCCATCATCGTCAATCACCATGGTGTCTATGGCCGGTTCGGGCGTGACGCTCATCGCCACAACATTCGATGACTACTCGGGCAGGACACTCTTTGCCTTTTTATTTTTTCCCCCTGCCACAGAGGAACGACTCCTTTTTTGTTGCTTATTTTCCTACCGGGGACTCCGAGAAGAAGCATTTTCACCAGAAGTAGGCCCGAAGACACCTATTCGAGTGAAAGCCTCCTGCAGCATCCTCGCCGCGTAAGCAGGATCTGCCAAAACGTCCTCCTCGGGGATGACAACTGAGCCCTGGGGTAGACTTGAATTCAACGGGAGATAAAGGTTAATCATTTTTTCCTATACGAAAGGTAAAATCAAGATGATTTCCACTTACCATGATTTTTGGCCTTCCACCCATATTTAAGGGTTAGTGCTTTCCACGTACGGGTCTCGGATGTGGTGATATCTAAAATTTTCTGGAACCACTGGTTCGGGCTTTGAACCATAGGTGGTGTCCACCGAGTTGCTAAAATAAGTGAAAGAAGAAGGGTCAGTAACAACATGGGGCGATCTTTAACTAGAAGAAAAGACAAACGGTGAAATTACGAGTACAGTTCCATAATTCTGGAAAAGATGGGGTCATGGCCTAAATGATGTCTCTGGTAGCAACTGCAACGAACTATTCCATCCACCCACAGTCGTTATCATCATCCATGCTGGTTAGCAAAGCATGGTGGCCACGTTTGCTAAAGTTTATCATTCCCTTGGGGAAAATATTAGGGGAATAAAGGTTCATTAATCGAGCCAGGGATAGCTACTCTCCCATCTCCTAGCATAGACGCCAAAGATAAGAAACTTTCCTCTACATAGAAGGACTTACTTGTGCCAGGCATACATGGTAACAGATGCATAACTCTACGATAACAGAGTCAAGCTCCCCGCTCAAAGAGAACGGTCCCAAAGTGAAGGGATACATATAAAAATATGTGAACCCCTTCTTGGGTAAGGTTATCCGCTCCTTCTTGTCAGGAGAGATGATATTTAAATCATGGAAATGGTAGTATTCCTTCATAGTAGGAATACTGGAAAGACGGATGGAAGAAGGATATACACCAACATCCCACGTGTGAGGGTTAACGGAAGGATACTTCTCTTCGAAGTCCTTAGTTGTTACAAGATTCCTTTGAATGATGGTGCTCACCGTAGGAGGAGCAGCATCATCAGCTTTACCTTTGTTGTTTGAGGAACTGGATTTCTGGAAGAAGAGACCATTATTATCAGAAGGGAGAAAAAGGGTTTTCTGAAGAAGACGATTAGAGAGAGTTGAAAACAACTATGAGTTGAGTAAAGATAGTTTGGAGAGTTATGAAGTGTAAATGGAGAAGGTTAATGCATATATGTAAAGGAATATGTGGCTAAAATTATGGCCATAATTACCTCGATAATCGTTGAAAGTGTTGCTGAATCGTAGGATGACGCGTGTTCGGAGCATTAAATGCGGAGAGACGTGCGTCTAATCAACCGTCAGAAACTTTTCAGAGGAAGACAGAGAATTTCCCGCCAAATAGGTATCTTTACCAACTTTCCGGTGACACAAGGTTGTGCCACCGGAAGTAGGGGGACTATCTGTATTGGGTAAAATATGTTTATATTAAATGCCTGCATGATAAAGTGACACGTGGAGCCGAAGACATAAGACAATCAGGTCCGAAGGAAACAATCTCGTTTTTTATCGGAGAGAATGGTACTCATAAAGGCGAAATAAATATATGCCACCCAATAGCATTTAATGGATAATATTCTATAGCATTAAGTACATGGTCCGTTATGGACAATATGGCATTCACTGCCTACCGTTACATATTCTTCAATGGCCATCATAATTTTTATTAAAGAGGGGCTTGATCCTAGGATCTTGTTCCCTAGGTGCAACTATAAATAGCGAGATCTACAACCATTATAAAGGACAAGAATTTTATGAAAATCATACACTATATTCTGCTCGAAGCTCAATAACATTTTACTTTCTTGCTTATTGTTATTGTTATTACAACCTCTGGAAGATCTGTTCCCAGAATCAAGATATCTACTGCTTTATCTCGATCTTAAGGCTAAGTCTTACATTCGTGTCTAATTTATTTATCATTTTAGGATTAAATGGATTCACTTGTCCATAAACCACGTATTAATTTAACTGTACTATTTTACGGGTAAACATGTAGTATGATGGTTTCAGTTATGGTATAGGACTCACACAACCATAAATGAAGCTCTTTTTCCCCTTCTTAAGTAACGACCCTAAAAAAAGAGAAAAGACTAATATTAATTGTAGCAGAAGATGAAAATCTCCTTCATATTTAGTAGTATGCACATTAATGTTCTTTAGACGAAGTGTGAAGTTGAATTTTACCATGTCTCTGTCCATGATCGAGAGTGATTCTCTTGGAAGGATAATGGTCAATATAGTGTCTTATGCACAAGTATTAACATTTACCCCTTTAATAACTTATTTATCATTCACCAATATTCAGTTGAATCAAATTGAAACTACCATCATTAGTGATAAGTTAAGTGTCTTTGTGTTTTGATAATTTAACAAACTTCATATGAGAACTAGATAGGGAACCTGATACAAAGCCTCTCTATGCTCGGAATAACAAGTCACATGTCTGGCACAAGTTCCAATGATATCAGTCAGGGGAATAACAGAGGGAATATATGACTATCAACTCTTTTGGTTACAGTACAAGTCAACTCTTTACAACTGTTAAAGCTATTGTACTACAGATGCAACAATGCATCAGTCACCGTTGAAGCATGATGTGTACTGGATACTTGCTTGCATCAGCCTAGTGACCTCACTTATATATTATCAACATGAGAAGAGGGATCACATACACTTACAAACCCTAAAATATTATTTTCTCTCAAGTGTGCGGCAACCTTCATTTACTCTAAGGCTTCAAGAACAAAGTAGCAACAGAACAAAGGACCAGATCCCAGCACTGAGTTTATCGTGTGTCCTTAGTATTGTTGTATCTTTGTTAATGTTATTCACTTGTAATTCCCACTCAGCTTAGTTAGAAGCATCTTTAGGATATCTTTGTAAACCATAAACCTTGTGTTTGTATTTGACTAGAGTTAGTCAAAGTGGTGAGCTTTGTAATAGAGTTATTACAAAGAGACTTGAAATAAAGTTATTGCAAATAGGTGAGGGATTAAGAGTTTAATTCTTAGATTACAATAGGTTGTAATTTAAAGTTTCTCGGTTAGTGAAGTTGAAATCCTACGAGTGTAGGTCATGATTTTTAATCCCGCGAGCTGGGAGTTTTTTACGTAAAATACTGTTATGTTATTTACTTATCGATGTGTGTGTGTTCTATGGGAACTGATACAGACCTAGGTTCTCTATACAGTTTGGTGGACTCTTAGTTTACATCAATTGGTACCAGAGCAGGTTCTTTCTATAAGGCTAACACCTAGAAATGATCTACATGGCTGCTCCACCAAATTTTGAAGAAGGTCAATCAACCTACAAACCATCAAGATTCAATGGACAATACTATGGCTGGTGGAAGACAGGAATGCATGATTTTATCATGGCTAAAGATTCAGAGCTTTAGGATTTCATTTATGATGGACCCTTCGTCCCTATGAAAACTATTGGCGAGACAACAGTGACAGTCCCAAAGACAAGGAAGGATTACAATGAGGCTGATTGCAAAGTTATCGATAAAAATGTCCGAGCAAAGAAGATCCTCGTCTTTGGTATTGGACCAGACGAGTAAAATAGAATCTCATCTTGTCAATCTTCCAAGGAGATCTGGGAGGCCCTCCAAACCGCACATGAAGGAACAACTCAAGTCAAGCAGTCAAAGATCGACATGTTCACGACTGAGTATGAATCTTCAAGATGAAGGATGATGAGTCCATTTAGGACATGCATACTCGCTTCACTTCCATTATTAATGAGATCCATTCTCTAGGAGAGATCATTCCAAGGAAAACACTGGTCAGAAAAATACTTAGTATGTTACCTGGTTCTTGGGAGAGAAAATTTAATGCTATCACGGAGGCAAAAGATCTGCAAAAGATGATGATTGACGAACTCATTGGAAATCTAAAGACCTATGAAATGAAGAAGAAAAAAGACCATGAAAGAAGAGAACCCAAAAAGGAGAAAAACCTGGTTCTCAAAGCAGACAACAGTGACTCAAGTGGTAATGATGCTGACATGCCCTATTTGACACGGAGGTTTCAGAAAATGGTTCGGAAAAATGAAGGTATTCCGAAAAAGGGCAGCTCTAGCAGAATAAAAGGCTATGATTGATGTAACAAATGCGGGAATCCAGGATATTTTATCAAAGATTATCCTCTCCACAAGCAAGACCATTACAAGCACAACACAGACAAGACGGCCAAGAGAAACCTGGTTCCTGACAGGAAATTCAAGAGAAAATATGTCGCTGGTAATGTTATGAAACAATCTCTTTCTGCATGGGGAGATTCATCTAGTGAATTTGAGGGCGATGATAAACAAGGCGACACCTCCATGATGGCTGTTGAAAGTGAAACAGCAGAATATGACTCCATATTTGCCTTGATGGCAAAATCTGATGAGGATGAAGATGAAGATGACGATGAGGTAAACTTTATAGACACTCAAAGAAATTTGAAGTCTTACTCTCAAAGGAAGCTTGTATATTTAGCTAATGTCTTGGTTGATGCTTAACATAATCTTATCAATGATAAAAATATTTTAACTAAGGAATTAGGAGAGATAGAGCATGACAGATATGATTTACTGATCGTAGTTGTTTATTTAAAAGAAACCATTGAGGAATTAAAGAACGAAAAGGATGTTCTAACTGAGAAAATTGAAAAGGTAGAACATGATAGAGATGACTTGTTGGTAGTAGTTGTGGATCTGAAGGAAACAATAGAGGAATTTGAAAAGGACAATATTTTCTGTAAAAGCTTCAATAGAAAATTGCATGAACTCTTCAAAAGAAAAGGAAGTGGCGAGTGAGACACACCTTAAGCTTGAAAATAAACTCAAAAAGATAAAATTGTGTCTTTGTGCTGAACTTGAAAGAAATAGACAACTTCAGGAAGATCTGAGCAGGGTTAAAAATGACCTATATAAATCTCTGAAGTAGACCTGGTCCTTTACAATCACTTCCATGTATATAAGTAATGGAGGGAACATGCAGGGCATTGGGTTCCAAAAGAAAAAGGCTCCTTACAACCCACATAGCAAATATGTTAGCACTTGTCATTTCAAAGATTCCTGTAAAGCTAGGTTTCAGTCCTAACAACAACAACAACAACAATCCAGTATAATCCCACTAGTGGGGTCTGGGGAGGGTAGTGTGTACGCAGACCTTACCCCTACCCTGGGGTAGAGAGGCTGTTTCCAAATGACACCCGGCATCCTTCCCTCTAAGAATTCCCACCTTGCTCTTGGGGTGACTCGAACTCACAACCTCTTGGTTGGAAGTGGAGGGTGCTTACCATCAGTCCTAACAGAAAAATAATTTTTTTGTTAAAAAAGTATCTACTGCTAGGGAAGCTAGTTCCTATAATAAAAAACGTATGATGCATGCTTGGACATGAATAAGTTTAAATCGCCCTTTTCCTCATTATAAGGGACCCAAACTTGTTTGGGTTCCTAAGTCTAATCTCTGATTTCTTTGTGCAGGGAGCAGTGAAATGAAGCAGTCAAAGGTGGTATATGGATAGCGGCTGCTCTAAACACATGACTGGAAGTACTGACGATTTCCTTTTACTCAAAGCCTTACAAGGTGGGAGTGTGTCCTTTGGTAATGGCAAAAAAGGATACATTCTGGGAATTGAAAAAACTGAGAAGACACTCACTCAATTGAGAATGTGTATTATGTGAATGGCCTGAAATACAGCCTGTTGAGTGTCTCTCAAATTTTCGACAAAGGAAACAAAGTGAAGTTCTTATCAAAGTCTTGCACAATCACTAATCTTGTAACTGGTGAAGTGGTTCTAGTGGCGAACGATTCAAAAACATCTGTGTTGCTGACTTTGATTCTCTAAACAGTAGGGATCTTACATGTTTGAGTGCTGTTGATGATCATGCTAAACTCTGGCACAGAAAATTGGGACATGCAAGCTTCTCCTTATTGAACAAGCTAGCCAAGAAGGACCTGGTTTGTTGTCTGCCAAAGTCAAAGTTCAAGCATCACAAGGTGTGTGATGCATGTGTGAAAGGGAAGAAAGTCAGGTCCTCCTTCAAGAAAAAGATGCCCACCATAGGATATTCTCCATATGGATCTGCGTGCACTTATGAGGATGCCCAACAGAGGAGGAAAGAAGAACATCTTTGTCATTGTAGATGACTACTCCATATTCTTATGGATCTTGTTCCTCAGAACCAAAGATGAAACTTTTTCAGTTTTTGCTGCCTTTGTGAAGCAGATTCAAGTGAAGATGAGCCATAATATTATAATCATAAGATCTGATCATGATACTAAGTTCCACAATGCAAAATTTGAAGAATTTTGTGCTAAAAATGGTATAAGTCATAATATTTCAACACCCAGAACACCCCAACAAAATGGTGTTGTGGAGAGGAAAAATAAAACTCTTGAAGATATGGCAAGGACGATGTTAATTGACAGTGGTGTACCAAAGAGCTTTTGGACTGAGGCAGTGAACATTACTTTCTATTTAATAAACAAGTGCATGATCAAGTCCCTCCTAACAAGACCCAGTATAAATTTCTAAATGGGAGAAAACCCAAGCTGACTTACCTGAGAACATTTGGTTGCAAATATTTTATTCTCAATAATGGTAAAGAAAAGCTGGAAAAATTTGATGCCAAAAGTGATGAAGGGATTTGTATTGGATATTCTTCACAAAGCAAAGCATACAAGATCTACAACAAAATGACCCAATGTGTAGAGGAAAGCGTACATGTAATTTTTGATGAATCACACCACTCAAGTGGGAAAGATTCACATGATAAGAATGATCAAGATGAAGAGCATTCAAAGGTTGTTGGAGAAGTCATTGATATGGCAAACATGAAGGCAGATCTGATGAGTCAGGTCAAGGAGTCTAGTGAAGAAGATGCAGTAGAACCTCCAGCTGACTTAGAGGAACCTAGTTCCTCCATTACAATAATTGAAGCAGAAAACAGAGTTGCTGATGTTGTGCAAGGCACTCCTGATGCTTAGTAGAGAAGTGGAACTCACACTTCCATGGATGCTAATGATGGATCCCAAACAGCGGAACCTGGTTCTTCTCACCATGAAGCTCAGGTGTCTAGATGGAAGCACAAAACCTCACACTCCCTCCAGAATGTAATCACCCTTCTGGACTCAAGAATTCAAACTAGATCAAAGACAACAAGCATGTCTGCCTTCTCAACCTTCATGTATCAAATTGAGCCCAAATCTATCAGGGAAGCATTGAAATATGATGACTGAATTGCTGCTATGCAACATGAACTCCATCAATTTGAGAGGAACAATGTGTAGTATGTGGTTCCTCGACTTTCAGATAGAACAATTATTGGAACCAGGTGGGTGTTCAGAAACAAGCTCGATGAGTTTGGAAATACAACAAGAAACAAGGCTAGGTTGGTGGTTCAAGGCTATAATCAAGAGGAAGGAATGGATTATGATGGAATTTTTACTCCAATTGCAAGGATGAAAGCCATCAGAATTCTCATTGCTTTTTCATTTCATATGGAATTCAAATTGTTCCAAATAGATGTCAAAAGTGAATTTCTGAAAGGATATTTAAAGGAAGAAATCTTTGTCAAACAATCACCTGGTTTTGAATGAAATGAGCATCCTGAACATGTATTCAAGCTCGAAAAAGGACTATATGGATTAAAGCAGGCCTCTCGTGCATGGTATGAAAGGTTGTCCAGGTTCCTTCTAGAAAATAGTTTTACTAGAGGAAAAATTGACAACACTCTTTTTCTGAAGAAAAGAGGGAAGAATCTGCTAATTGTGCATACTGTGGTGCAACAAATAATTCCTTGTGTGAGGAGTTTGCCAAGCTTATAGGAAGTGAGTTTGAAATTAGTATAATGGGGGAACTGGACTTCTTCCTAGGTCTGCAAGTTAAGAAAACCTCTAAGGAAATAATGATAAGTCAGCATAAATACATTAAAGAGACTCTGAAGAGGTTTGAGATGGAAAGTTCATAAGACCATTGATACTCTTATTTCCACAGCCACTCATCTAGACATGGATGAACCTGGTTCCCCGGTGAATGAAACCATGTATCAGGGCATCATTGGTTCACTCTTGTATCTTACAACCAATAGACCTGGCATTGTGTTTAGTATGGGGTTATGTGCTAGATTCCAATTAAGTCCAAAAGAATCTCATATGAAAGCTGCTCAGAAAATTTTGAGGTATCTCAAAGGAACACATGACCTGGCCCTCTATTATCCCTCAGGAGAAAATATTGACTTAATTGGGTATGCTGATGCTGATTATGCAGGTTATTTGGTGGATAGAAAGAGTATATCTGGGATGGCACATTTTTTGGGATCATAATTGATTTTATGGGGTACAAAGAAACAAAACTTTGTAGCCCTCTCTACTGCAAAAGTTGAATATGTGGCAGTTGCTTCCTGTTATGCCCAATTGTTGTGAATCAAGCAATAACTAAAGATTTTGGTGTGTTTTCTGACTGTGTGCCACTACTGTGTAACAGCACAAGTGCTCTCAACATGGCAAAGAATCTAGTTCAGTATAAGAGGACAAAGCACATTGATGTGCAACATCATTTTCTTAGGGACAATGTTGAAAAGGGTCTCATCTGCATAAAGTTTTGTAAAATAGAGGACCAGGTAGATGATACCTTCACCAAAGCATTAAGTAGAGAGTATTTTGAAAAGAATCGACTGGAGTTGGGACTAATCAAATTAAACTGAGAACTTGGTCCCTCAATGAACTGGATATAAAGGAATGGTAAGGTAAACTGCTAAAAAGTATTTCCTGGCAACTTTTAACTCAATTCAATACCGTTACAGGTAAACACGCATGCCAGCTATAGGGAAAACAAGTAGCTAATGACATTGCAATTTGGTAGGAGGATGAGGCTCATATTTACTAAATCAGTCAGGGAACCTGGTTCCCTTGACTCAGGTTAGAAATTTCTCTTACACGCATATGCATTTTAAACTGCTAAAAGTGCCATTTCATTAAAATTTTCTGCCCTTTTCCCACACCTTTTAAGCCCAAACATCACACCCATGATAAACCGACCCGACTACCCAGTCTGTCGCATCCAATTATAACCGATCCCTCTTTCCCTTTAAATAACCCCAAAAGACATGTCTCTCTTATAACTATCTACATCAAAGCCATCAAACCCTCTTCTTTTCTCTGAAACCCTCTTTCTCGTGTCTTTACTCTCAATAACTCACTATATCTTCTTAGAAATCAGAGTCTCCAAAAATCACCATTGACATTCCTACTATGTCTTTGTCTCACAAAGCACAACAACCTAAATCTGAGCCTCAACCTTCACCCAGTGAAACCCCATCTCTGACCAACCACCACCCACTGTATCTTCCCCGACTCCATCGAGTTTTGGTTCCCATCATATCTGGAAAAAACAAACACCCAAAAAGTTTTTTGCGTCAACTTCTCCCTATGCTACGCCGAAATAAATTGTAGAAAATGGACTGGTAAAAGGAGATGAGGGAACATAGGTTTCAAGTCTGTGGGTTGAAGAAGAAACTGTAGACCAAGAGGCTGTTGCTAGACTTGGTGAAGCATCTGGTGTATCTACCACCCCCCTGCTCCAACTTTTGATCTAAACAGTATATCACCATCAGGTAACGCCTCTCTCGCTTCTACTGATTCTACATTATTGGATGTGAGTGACAAAAAACCATAGAAAACATATTGCTTATTGCTACTGAAGGGAGTTTAGTTGGGAAGTATGTATTTAGTAATGTGAGTGCTGAGACTCAGGGGGGAGAAAAAGGGAATGGGAATAGAATTAGGGAACTGGTGACTCAAGGTGACTTGGTACCATTTATTACTATAGGGGAGCCCACAGAGGGACCTGCTCCCCCTGCCTAAGAGGAGCACTCTGCTCCTACTTGGGATGAAACTCCATGCTCGACTCAAGAGCCCCTGGACAATACTGATCCTCTTCCTTCCCCTCATCTTGATGCAGTTCTATTAGAGTTTATGATTCCTGAGATGAAAACTCTGTCTGAAGAAAAGGATGATGAAAGTGAGGAGGATTATGATGATATGCCTGTAACACAATTTATAGCTGCTAAAAGTGGTAGGGCAGTCTCTAAAGAGCTCGTTCTTAAAAGACCCATTACTAGGTAGCAGAAGAAAGATGCCCTTAAAATGCTTTGAAGAGGAATAAGGAGAAAAAAAAGAGAAGAAGATTGGTGAAGGCAGGAAAATTAGTGAAAGGGGGGGGGTCTGCCTCCATCTAATGTTGCGAATGTTGAGGACGGAGAGGTAAATAAGGAACCCGTTTCTCTTGTTCGTAAATCCTCTAAGAAGTCTGTGATTGAGAAGTCCAAGAAATGGTCGTCTGTGAAAGGTGTTGAAATTGATGGATAGAAGAGTGTTGAGAAAAAGGAGTCTGGTGAGAAAGCTAAGTTTGGTAGGAAGGAGAAAGGTGTTAAGAAGAAGAAATCTCACAAGAGAAAGGCAGGTGACAGTAAGGAACCTGGTTCCTCCAAGAAGGCCAGAGTGAAAGTGTCTGAAGTCGACAAAAAAGAAAAGTTGAAGCAACAAAAAGTGTTGTGGGGCAGAGTGTTTGATGCTGACATTCTTGAAATGTCAGGCATGAGACAACTAGTTGAAATTTGCGAGTTTCAGAATTGGACTAATCTTTTTACTGTTCAGAGTCCAAAATCTATGAAGAGGAAGTTCGCAGCTTCTACGTTGATATATTCACTATGGAGGATGACAATATCTGCCTGAAGGTCAATGGAGTGTATTTTATTATGGATGAAGCTGTACTAGGGAGTATCCTGGATATGCCTACTAAGGGGCTCTCATCTATTGAAGGGACATGTTCCACCAATTTTAGGAAGGTTATTCTAAATCCTCAGGATGTTTAGAGAGGGGAACGAGTGCACAAAAAGGCCATACTTCTAGAATACCAGCTCATGTTTCAGACGGTGGACAATGTCTTGCTCCCTCGAGCGGAAAGACGTTCCATTGCATCAATAGCGGACATGTTCCTCCTGGAGGCATTGGATGGATACACTACTATCAACCTGCCCGGAATCATCATTGAACATATGAAAAAGGTGGCAGACTTCAAGGATGAGAACCGTGGTTTAACTTATGGACTCCTGCTCACCAGAGTATTTGAATATTTTAAAGTCCCCTAGGGGTGAGCAACTGTGGGGACTCGAAAGCAAATGTTCTCAATAACTACCTTGGAGGAGTGCAAGTGTATCGACAAAAAGGGGTAGTTGGCAGCAATTCTACGACTTCTCAGTTGATTGATGCTCAGACTGCTGCTAACGAGGAGATAAGGAGGTTAAAGGCTAGGAATGCCATTTTTGAGGAACAATTTGTCAAGCCAAAGAGGAACCTGGTTCTAGCAGTGCTCAGGGTGCAGAGGATGCCTGCTTGACGACTGAAAATACAGACCTGAGAAAATAGGCTGAGAACTTGAAAGAGCAGTTGATCAATGAGAAGCGGTCTGCAAATGCTCGAGTGGATATTCTTCTCAAAGACTTGCCCCTTCATCCTTCCCTCCCTATTTCAGTGCCCCTTAAACAGTCCCCTTGTCAGTGTCTAGTTTATCAGTGTCTTTCTTAGTCCAGTGTCCTGTTTTGATATTTTGTTCTTATGATTGTGGTATTTTAGTTTGTTTATTTTGAGGTTGTTTTGTAAAAATGGTACTACTACTGCCTATGTTTTTCTTCTCTCTTAAATTAATGAGTATCTCAGTCCTTTTCTATGCATGTTATATTCTTGTGTTCTAGTTTTAGCTATGTTATGTGCACACAAGTGGCATGAGTTAAATTTGTTGGACTTCCTTTTGCGTTTACTTGAAATAATCTTTTTATAATGCCAAATAGGGGAAGAAAAATTGAAGGGAAGAAACTGGTTCTCAGGGGGAATATGACTAATCTGTAGGGGGAATCATATGGAGATTTGGTTCTCAGAGAGAACTTCAATTCTAAGTTTGTCATCATCAAAAAAGGAAAAATTGATAAGTTATGTACCTTTGTGTTTTGATGATTTAACAAAATTCATATGAGAACCAGATAGGGAACCTTATACAAAGTCTATCTATGCTCGGAACAACAAGTCACATGTCTGGCACAAGTTCCAACGATATCAGTCAAGGGAATAGAAAAGGGAATAGATGGCTATCAGTTCCTTTGGTCACGGTACAAGTCAACTCTTTACAGTTGTTAAAGCTGCTGCACTACAGACGCAATAATGCATCAGTCATTGTTGAAGCATGATGTGTATCAGATACTTACTTGCATCATCCTAGTGACCTCACTTATATATTATCAATGTTGTACCCTATTTTGCACTTGTCAAGACATGATTCAACTTGTGGTTTCTCTGTTGTTGATGAAAGAGAGTCGCCAGCTAATATTTAAAGGTATACTAGGGTACCTATTTAATTACTAAGTTATGTTCATTACAGGTCTATAAACCGGTGATATTATGGGTAAGTGTTTTTGTTCTTCTAAGGAAAATATGTTAGGCACCCCTTAAAATCTACCTAAGGTAGCTCCATAGGATTTAGACTAATTTTAAGGACTTAGTTATTTACACTATGCTTTGATTATCACTAAGGTAGGGCTCGTTATATACTAAAGAAAATGCATGTGTAAGACTTAAGAAGAGGATGGGATTACAAAAGAGTTATTGGAGGCTATGAGAATTTTTGAAAGTAGTTTATATTTTAAAGCTTGAATTATTAAGTTAGGAAAAGTGATTATTTTTGAAGAATGGATACTAGAGTAATCTTAAGAGTTGTTTGAAAGAAAAATGATCCTTAAATGTACGTTGGTTTTCAAAAAATCTGAAGAAGCGAGTCTTTGAAAATTCGTTTGAGGTTGTCAGTTACTGTCCCCTTTTTTTATGAAAAATCTAACTTCGTTCTCAGTTGGTAAAAAATTGGTGATCCTTTTCCTAATTTTCTTTGAAAACAAACGGCCATTCTGATTAAAGTCCCGAGCTTCAAAAACCTTAAAGAAGAGTGAATATAAGATATTGGAATTAAACAGAGGTGAAGATCAATTACTAGCTATTTTCTTTTAAATCCTATATTAATTAAGGTTTGCCTAAGTTTTATGTAATACTAAAGCATAAAAGAAAAACACATGATCTAATATATGAGTGTTAATACATAATAATGAGAATGCGATAAGACAGGGAAGGCAATAAGTAAAAATAATTAAGGTAGTAAACTAGGCTATGGGAATAATGGCAGTAATGAAAAGAGTAAGGGAGAAGACTAGACTCTAAAGATTGGGCCTCAATAAGCCAGGTGCGACAATCAGAGAGGTGCGGCTATGGCAAGACTGGATTTCCAAAGATGCAGCAAGGCTGGTTTGGGCCTGAATTCCTTATGAATTTAGCAGGCCCAAAGGTGTACATGTCCAAAAGAAATAAAGAAGGTCATTAGAAATATACTTCATGTTCTCATCATACTATAAAACACATAACAGGTCACATTCTAATGCACATGACAGATATACAAATAGATAATTGAAACATGGTGTGATTAATACTGTGGAAAATTATATATATTAATGTGGCGGTTTTACTTAGAAAATAATTCATATTGGAAATATTTCGTTGACATTAAATATTAAACCCTTAAAGAACTAAATGTGTCAATGAATTAAGAGATAAGGAGGAAGCTCCACTCGAGGTTGATACTCTCCTTGGATCCCCCGACACTTCAAAGTTCCCAAGGGATTCAAGGCCCAGGGAAATACTTGTGTCGGTGAGGGCAGCCCAACCTAGAGTCGAACTCCACTCCCTAATACCCTTAAACACCAACGACATATTTTCCTTTCGGGTTTAAGTGCCAATGAGGCACTTCCACTGTAAATTAAACGCTAAAGTATTACCTACTACAAAATATATACTTTTCCACCTAATAGAATAACATAAGAGAACACATACTACCTTTGATATCAAATAAAGAATACATATCAAGTAAACCTGAAGGGGATGACTTTAGAACACATATAGAAGAGTAACAGAAGTCTCATAACCTACGGTTATAGGGGTAAGTCATTAAGTAAAAACTCATGCAAAGAGAAAGTGGGGAATACATAATTCATATAGACAGCAACACAAGAGATGCAGATACTGCTGCCCTAGCAAATTAACTCTGAACTGCTTAGTTTGTTATTAACACATGCAGGGGTTAGTAACACTACTTATCACTTTAAAGGTCATCAGTAAAGATTCAGACAAATAGTTATGGCTAACCATTTTTACAGAAGTTGTCAAGGATATCAGGAACATGATTAAACTCTCAACATGACTACCGGTTCACAGATTTAAACATGGGATTCCTAAGAACTCAACAGAGTCATGCTCCTGACAGAATTAATCTTAAAAAGGTCATCATGTTCAAACAGTATCAACAAAGAACCTCTTAAGGTTTAAGGATCAGATTCATTGTCAAATTAACAATAGGAGAAGGACTGAGTACAACATGGTATTATAGAGTCAAACAGGGATACTTGCAATATTTAGTCAACAATACATAAGCAGGGTAAGTGAGGTAGTAACTTCATCTAGACAGAGGAGCTTTGCACATTATAGGATCAAGTTTAACATGTCAATGAAGAGGGGAATTATAGGTAAAAGAAGCATTGTATCAAAACAAGATTAACTCAGACATAAGTTTAGCTTAGTATCTAAGTATGAAGTGGTCATGCTTTAGCTTTTAAACAATTGTCACTTGATTATAACATAATTATTAAGTCCTACTTTTATGGAAGATAACTTAATGATAGATACATGTAAGCTTCACAAATCCAACAATCGTTCAAAAAGATTAAAGACAGGGAAGTACTACACAAGCAAGTTTTGAATTAAACATGTATCTGAAAAATTTTAGCTAATCATAAGATAAGCAAGTTCAGTTATACATCAATTACCAGTTGACTATAACCAGACATGATTATGACTTATTCTATGTAGAGGAAGATAACTTAATCTTAACAGAGTATATATAGTAAAGGTTCATGAAAAGAAAACAGTCTAACTCAAACAAGATAGTTTCATACAAATGCATCCAACAGTTAGGTATAACCATGAGAATGTCATAGTGAAAGCCTAAAAGTTGTTATCAAAGTTAACATATACTAGTATAGAGAGAGGAAGAGCATATAAACACTTAAAGTTCATGCTTAAGGCTAAAATACAAGGGATATAAACTTGAACAACTTCAGATTCATCTTAGTTATGGTTATCAAGAAATAAATTCAACTTCAAAGTTCCTAAGAGATACAGAGACGCAACAAATCAAAGATAAGCTTATTGCGGGTTAATGAAAGCTATGAAATTCATATTGAACATGAGCATATAATAACTTAGGCATGTAAACTATTGGAAACTCAGAACAAAGATCAGCAGGAATCAATTGGTGATTTAATCAGTCAATGACTAAAGACTCAAAACAAAACAATTAATCACAAGTAACCACTAAACTAACAATGCACAAATATGTTAGCATATTAAGCATCATAGAACAATTGCAATATATAGAACCTAACTTAGCATGCTTGTAGTATTCAAAACGAATAAAAGAGAAGAGTGAAAGAGGTGCTGGCCTTTTTTAGAGCAGCAGACCAAACGAGAATTCTTTTTAATTGCTTAAGATTCTAGAACGCTTGAGTTTGGACCAACGATAATACTCTGGAAAAGAAAAGAAAAGTTGTAAGAAACTTAAGGCTTGAAATCCTAAACCTCTCAGTGTTTGTGTGTGTATTTCTCTTCAGTATTAGATAGTTGATTCGTGATTTTCTCTTGTTATGTCATGGTAGATGAGAACATTAAAGGCTTCTATTTATAGAATTCAAATCAGATAGTGGAAGGTGATGAACAATTTATGATGATAGCAAGATTGAGTGAAAATCTAAGAGATAGAGGGGAACAAATGGTGAATAAGTTACCTGAGTGAAAAAAGCTGATCGATGAGGTGCGAAGGACCGCTGGTCAGAGCCTTAATACCCAGAAGTCATTGCATTTGACCTCTGGGTGTTGAATATCAATGTTGAGGCCAGCTAATGTCCTAGACTCATCTTTGAATTGAAAAGATAGAGGAGGAGGTCCGGCGAGTTGAAGCTTCACCATCTGGTATGACCTCTTCAAAGAGGATTTTTGAAATCGAATGGCAAAAAGGGAAAGGAATGATGATATTTGTGGTGCAGAGACAGAATGGAAGGCCATGCATGCCATGAATTTGAAAATCTATGGGTTGATTTGAAGTTTCATAACCAGGCTTAGGGTTTTCGAATTTTGGAGATTTGAAATGGAGTGACAAAAATGTTAAGTAATCGGCGAGAATCGCGGACATGAGAGACAAGAAGCATGATTCTCTCATGAACTCGTGACATTGCATTAATTAGTGCAAGGTTTGGGTGATTGATGGGTCTGTGAGTTCGAGTGAGATTAGAGAAGAAGACTAAAGGGGGAGGTGAGGCGTATGGGTGAGGGTTAGAATGATTTTGGGATTTTGGGGTATTGGGGGGAGGGGTGTCTATATGTTTAAGAGTGAGAGATATGATCTACGCCGTTGGATAAAATGATCAACGGCCTTGATAATTCGATCATTTAGGATTTTAGGGGAATTTTTGGTGGCCGTTGGATTAAAAGATGTTGGACGGTGGGGATGAGATCTCTGGGGGTGGGTATTAAAATCAAAATAAGAATTGGAGAATAAACGTGAGTCATTGATCAGATGGACCAAAGGCTCAGATGTGAGTGTGTTTGTTATGTGAGTGGTGAGGGAGGGTGATGTGGCGAGGTCCAATTGGTCTAATAGGTGTGGTATGGATTGTCAAAGTGGAAAGAGGGGAATGTTTGGATTAGGTATATTTCGGACTGGGCCTGCTACTTGGGCCAAAATAAGTTTAAGAAATGGCCATTTTGCCTTTGGTTGAGAATTATAATTGTAGCCCTTTTGTCTTTTAATGTCTTTTGAATTAAACTTAATAATTTTCAATAAATGTGCTAAAAATTATAATTACTATATATACTACTATTTATTTTAGTTAATTATTTATAAAAATACTTTATTTTCTTAAATTGCAACACTAATTTCGAATTTCACATAATAGTCTAATCAACTAGAAATTAATTCATTAAATTAATTATAGAACCTATGTAATAAGAAATATTTTAATAATCTTAAAATATTGAGTATATTTGTAATTACATAATGTTAATACTATACGATTAATTTTAAAATTAATACTTAATTAATTTGTAAAAATATATATTTATTACTAGAAAATACTCTAAAAATATTTATTATAAGTTATTAAGTTTAAATAAATTAATTTTAAAAGGGAGGGTCAAAATTGGCCGTTAACAACTGCCCCTCTTTGATCGGAGACGGTGAAAGAATTTTCGGGAAAAGAAATTGAACCAAAGCCAATTTTGTCCCGACTTCAGGTGTGTATTGCAAGAATGAGAAATGTGAATTGCAGGATTGAGTTAAGGGAGAATTTGGGAATATTGTGGCCTAATTCTGGCTTTGAATTTCTTACATACCTCGGGCTTTACAAAGATCATGCCTCTTGTAGTTTTGGAGTAGGGATATTGGGAAGCTGCACTCACAGGAATTGCCCTAGTATCATATTGCGACGATACGGCGAGACGGAAGATAGGTCACTCATGGTAGCTTGAATTTTGTGGCCTGATTTGAATGGTTCAAAATTTTGATCTCGCTGGTCACCTTGAGTTGGGATCTTAGGCTTGCTATTGGGTGGGTTGTCCCCATAGCGTTGTAGTTCGGTCTGCTGCTTAAAAAAAGTTCAACATTGCAGCATTTGTTCCTGCAAAGCAGATGAAATACATGCATACCAAACATATATTATAATGCAGAATATATTAAGATGCGATGTAAATGATGAAGGAATGATGATGTTTGGTTGTCGGCGAGCCATTATTTGGGATTTGGATGAAGGGATACTTGATCCTGACTCGATATGTTAGCCAGGTTGTGTATCATTCCGCAACTGTTGGAGCATTTTGAAATTTGTATTGGCTTGTTGGGAGATCTTTGTACTGAGAAATGTCTCTGCTTGTCGAGAGAGCTTTATCTGTAAAATGCATCTCCGCTTGTTGGGAGAGCTTTGCACTGAAGTGTAAGGTAATCTCCGCTTGGGAGTGATTGATCAAAATTGTAATCATGCCTAAAGCTACACGAACAAAATGTAAAACATTCAAAGTAATAGTAAAGAAAATGAAAGCATGCTTAAGAGATACTCTTGACTATGAAGGTAAGTTGTGGCCATCGATTGGCAGAACGTTAGTGACGAGGTTTGTGATCGTCTATTCCGATGTCCGTGATGAAGGACCGATCCGGCAAATTGCTTTTGTTGACGAAGTTTGCAGTTTACTAAAGAAACTTCTGACTTCGTTTCCAGTTGGTAAACGATCGATGATCCTTTTCCTAATTTTCTTTGAAAGCAAGCGGCCATTCTGATTAAAGGCTTGAGCTTCAAAAATCTGAAAGAAGAGTGAGTGTAACCGACTAGAATTAAACAGAGGTGAAGATCAATTACTAGCTATTTTCTTTTAAATCCTATATTAATTAAGGTTTGCCTAAGTTTTATGTAATACTAAAGCATAAAAGAAAAACACATGATCTAATATATGAGTGTTAATACATAATAATGAGAATGCGATAAGACAGGGAAGGCAATAAGTAAAAATAATTAAGGTAGTAAACTAGGCTATGGGAATAATGGCAGTAATGAAAAGAGTAAGGGAGAAGACTAGACTCTAAAGATTGGGCCTCAATAAGCCAGGTGCGACAATCAGAGAGGTGCGGCTATGGCAAGACTGGATTTCCAAAGATGCGGCAAGGCTGGTTTGGGCCTGAATTCCTTATGAATTTAGCAGGCCCAAATGTGTACATGTCCAAAAGAAATAAAGAAGGTCATTAGAAATATACTTCATGTTCTCATCATACTATAAAACACATAACAGGTCACATTCTAATGCACATGACAGATATACAAATAGATAATTGAAACATGGTATGATTAATACTGTGGGAAATTATTTATATTAATGTGGTGGTTTTACTTAGAAAATAATTCATATTGAAAATATTTCGTTGTCATTAAACATTAAACTCTTAAAGAACTAAATGTGTCAATGAATTAAGAGATAAGGGGGAAGTTCCACTCGAGGTTGATGCTCTCTTTGGATCCCCTGATACTTTAAAGTTCCCAAGGGACTCAAGGCCCAGGGAAATACTTGTGTTGGTGAGGGCAGCCCAACCTAGAGTCGAACTCCACTCCCAAATACCCTTAAACAATGTAATGACCCGCCCGGTCGTTTTGAGAATAGTAGCCCCAAACCCCTATTCATTGCTCCCTCTACTTCATTTTGTGATTACGTAACTTGCTGGGAGGATCTATTTTTGGTTTCAAAGTGAAATGGGACACATAGTCCCTAAAATGGAAGTTTAAGGCACAGGAATCGACCATAGTTTGAACTGTATAAAGAAACTCCAGAATGGAGTTTTGACGATTCCTATAGATTCGTAGGGTGATGTTGGTCTTAGGAGTGTGATAGGGTTTTGAATTGGAGGCCCATACGTTATTTGAGCGCCAATTGGCAAAAGTTGGAAAATTGGATGATTTTTGAAAAGTTTGACCGGGAGTGTACATTTTGATATTGGGGTCGGATTCCATTTTTGGAAGTTGGAGTAGGTCCATAATGCCAATTATGACTTGTGTGCAAAATTTGAGGTCAATTAGACTTGATTTGATAGGTTTCGGTGTCGAAGGTAGAAGTATAATGTTTTAAAGTTCATTAGGCTTGAATCGATGTGCAATTCGTATTTTTAGCATTGTTAGATGTGATCTAAGGGCTCGAGTAAGTCGGTATGACATTTTAGGACTGGTTGGTAGATTTGGTTGAGGTCCCAGGGGCTTCAGGTGGATTCTGGATGGTTAACAGATCTAATTTGGACTTGTGAGAATGGCTGAAGGCACCAGCTCTGGTGTAATCGCAATTGCGCAAGATTGACCGCAGAAGCGAGCGATTGGGCACAGACGAGGGGCTGGGGAAATGTCCAGTGGTCGCAGATGCGACATGAAGGCCGCAAAAGTAGAGTCGCTTCTGCGGAAGAGTGATCGCAGAAGCGGATGGGTGTTTGGGAGGCCTTTCCGCAGAAGCGGACGAGTTTGCGTAGATGCGCACCCGCAGGAGCGGTCCTTGAACAACAGAGGTTGGAATTTGCGAGGATGCTGAGACCTCAGAAGCGGTTGGGTGCCCTTAGAATCGAGTCCGCGTGAGCGGATGAGGTGACCGCAGGAGCGAGGGTTACCGAGAAAAGTGGATAAGTTGTCGCTTATGCGACGCCGCAGATGCAGCTAAGTTTCCACAGAAGCGAAAAGCTTGGGTGGACTATATTAAATCAAGGGGTCATGATTTTTATCATTTTGGTCATTTTTACCTCGGGTTTGGCGATTTCTTGAGAGCATTTTCGAAGGATTTCTTGAGGTAAGTCTCTTGTACTCATTTTTTATCAATAATCTTGGTTCCCCGTTGATGTTTCCATCTAGTTAGTGTATATTTAAGGTGGAATTTGGGAGTTTGAGGCTAGGTATTTGGAGAGTTTAATTTGGGGTTTTGAATGGCGATTTGGAGTCAGAATTTGGTAAATTTGGTATGGGTGAACTCGATATCGAATGGGTGTTCGTATTTTGTGACTTTTACCCGATTCCGAGACGTGGGTCCGGGTCAACTTTTGGGGCAATTTTTCGATTCTTTGCTAAAGTCATAGATTTATAATTTAAAATAGTTTCTTGTATTTGTATTCATGTTATGTAATTTCTTTTGGCTTGATTTTGGCCATTCAGAGTCGAAAAATCGAGGGAAAGGCATCCTTACCAATTGATTAAGCGAGATTTGAGGGAAGTGACTTGTCTAACCTTGTGTGGGGGAAATCCCCTTAGGATTTGGTATTGTGGTAACAATTTGTGATATGTGAGCGACGTGTATGCGAGGTGACGAGTGCGTACACAGGCTAATTATGGAAATTTCAGTTCTTGTTGAGTTGTCTTCTTTTAACTTTCTTAACTGAGTTACCTTAGCATATGTAGTGATCATGTTTAGCCTAGTATCGCATGTCTATGTGCCTTAACCCTTACTTGAAATTTGTGCAACATGCTTAGGTTAATTACTTGCTTCCCTTGATTTGAATTAAATCTTTAACTATAAGATTTCTTGCTGTAAATTCGTTATTCCTTCGGTTATCTGCTGCATATTTACTTTGGGACTACAAGACGATTTTCCTCGGGAGATCTCCCTGTACTGCATATTTACTTTGGTACTACGAGGCGGTTCCTTGGGAGATCCCTTTGTACTACATATTTACTTTGGGACTATGAGGCGGTACCTCGGGAGATCCTCCATGTCGTGCATATTTACATTTGGGACTAAGAGGTGGTAGCTCGGAAGCGCCCTTGTTGTTTACCTCTAATTGCTGAGCTGTTATTTTTTGAAGTTTCTCGTTGTTTAAATTTTCAGTCATTTCAAATATTATGATATCTTCTGCCTTACTTTCCTTTTAAACCAGTAGGGCCCTGACCTGACCTCATCACTACTCTACCAAGGTTAGGCTTGGCACTTACTGGGTACCGTTGTGGTGTACTCATACTACACTCTACATATCTTTTTGTGCAGATCCAGGTTCTTTCTACAAGGCCAGATACTAGTGAGATGGACTGTACGTGAAGCCTTCAAGGTATATCTTCCAGCGTCTGCAGACCTCGGAGTCCCCTTGTATCCTTATTGTGTTGTTTCCCTTATTCGCTTTAGACTTTGATGTATAGAGACACTTACTACTTTCTCTTAAAAGCTTGTGACTTATTTTCACAGGGTTTTAGGAGTTGTAATTATTGAATGGCAGTTTTATAATTATTTCATGTTTTAAGAATTAGGCTTCAGTTTTATATTATGTATTTTTGCAAATTTGTTAGGCTTACCTAGTCTTAGAGACTAGGTGCCATCACGACATCCTATGGAGAGTGAATTGGGATCGTCACAAGTTGGTATCAGAGTACTAGGTTCTTAGGTATTATGAGTCACAAGCAGGTTTAGTAGAGTCTCGCGAATTAGTACAGAGACGTCTGTACTTATCTTCGGGAGGCTATGGAACTTTTAGGAAAAGCTTCACTTATTTGATTACTTATCGTGCGAGATTTTGACTTCGGATTCTAAATTTATGTCTTTATATTCTCTCACAGATAGTTAGGACACGTACAGCTGGATCAGATGACCAGACACTCTCGCCCCCTGCTAGGGCCGCGAGAGGCTGGGGCCGGGGTAGAGGCCGAGAAAATCCACGTGGTACAGCCAGAGCACCCACACGAGGTGCTACAGAGGAGCCACCGGTAGTTCTAGTTGGAGGGCAGACACCTGAGACGCATGTCACTGCACCAGCCCTCATCGAGACTCTAGCCCACTTTCTGAGCATGTTCAGCACTTTGGCTCGAGAAGGATTGATACCCTTGCTTCTGCCACATCTCAGGCCGGGTTAGGGGCACAGACTTTCGTTGCTGGTACCCCAGAGTAGCGGGTTCGGGTCAATCAGGTTCCAGAGATCATACCGATATAGCCAGTAGCTCCAGTTCAGCTCGAGGTTAGGGCAGCAACTTTTGAGGTGGAGCAGCTCAGGCTCGAGAGGTACAAGAAGTACCCCCTACTTGTGGCTTGGCGTCAGAGGATGCCCAAAGTTTTCTTGAGGAGTGCCACTGTATCCTCCGTACTATGGGTATTGTGGAGACTAGTGGGGTTTCTTTCACTACATTCTAGCTTAGAGGAGTGGCTTATTAGTGGTGGCGCACATGCGAGTTGGATAGTCCGGCTGAGGCAGCTTCACTCACTTGGACTCAGTTCTCAGATATGTTCATGAGGGAGTATGTTCCCCAGAGTCTCAAAGATGCATGGAGCACAGAGTTTGAGCAGTTGCGCCAGGGTTCTATGACTATGTTAGAGTATGCGGTTCGATTCAGTAATTTGGCCAGGCATCCACCAGCCTTGGTTGCTATTGTTTGAGAGCGGGTTTGTCGGTTTATTGAGGGGCTCAACCCCAGTATCAGATTGAGCATGGCCCGAGAGTTAGAGATGGATATTGCGTACCAGCAGGTAATAGGGATTGCTAGGATGTTGGAGGGTATGCTGACTTGGGATAGAGAGAAGAAAGAGGCCAAAAGGTCTCAAGCGTTTGGTATTTACAGTGGTACTCGTGCCCCAACGGAAGCTCATCAAGGCAGAGGTTATATGGGTCGCCCTGTTCATTCAGCACTTCCAGCCGCCAGCAGTACTCCGGCCACTACTAGGCCACACGATCCTTATTATGCACCGCCAATGTCTAGTGTGCCTCTTGTACAGGATGCTTTTAGTGGTCAGTCCAGTCGATCAGGTCCGAGCCAGTCGCAGTAGCAACGTCCTCCGAGAGCTTGTTTTGAGTGTGGTGACACTCGCCATGTGGTAAGGGATTGCCCCAAATTTAGGAGAGGTGTACCTCCACAGATTTCTCAAGAACTGCGTGCTCCACCAGGTCCTCAGGCTATGGTTACAGCACCAACTACCACCCCACCTACACAACCAGCTAGAGATGGAGGTCGGATAGGTAGAGGTCACCCTAGAGGGGAAGGCCAGGCCAAATATTATGCCCTTCCTTCTAGGACGGAGGCAGTTGCATCAGATTCTGTTATCACAAGTATTGTTCCAGTCTGTCATAGAGATGCATCAGTCTTATTTGATCCAGGCTCCACTTATTCATATGTGTCATCTTACTTTTCCCCGTATTTGGGTGTACCACGTGATTCTCTGAGTTCACCTGTTTATGTGTCTACACCTGTGGGTGATTCTATTATTGTTGATCGTGTGTATCGGTCGTGTTTGATTGTTCTTAGTGGTTTTGAGACTAGAGCCGATTTATTATTGCTCTGTATGGTGGATTTCAATGTTATTTTGGGCATGGACTAGTTGTCTCCCTATCACTCAATCCTTGATTGTCATTCCAAGACGGTGACGTTGGCTATGCCAGGTCTACCGCGGCTAGAGTGGAGAGGTACCTTGGACCATGTTCCTAGCAGGGTTGTCTCATTTCTTAAAGATAATGGTTGGGAAGGGGTGTGATGCGTATCTGGCCTATGTGAGGGATATTAGTGTTGATACTCCGACCGCCAAGTCTGTTCCGGTATTGAGGGACTATTCAGATGTATTCCCAGCAGATCTTCGGAGCATGACGCCCGATAGGGATATTGACTTCAGCATTGATTTGTTACCGGGCACTCAGCCCATTTCTATTCCACCTTATCGTATGGCCCCGACAGAGTTAAAAGAATTAAAGGAACAATTGCAAGAGTTGCTCAATAAGGGCTTCATTCGGCCCAGTGTGTCTTCTGGGGGTTCTCCTGTCTTGTTTGTGAAGAAGAAGGATAGTTTTATGCGAATGTATATTGACTATCGCAAGTTGAACAAGGTTATAGCAAAACCCAGATATCCATTGCCACGTATTGATGACCTATTTGATCAGCTTCAGGGTGCCAGAGTGTTCTCTAAGATCGACTTACGCTCAGGCTATCATCAGTAGAAGATTCGGGAGCCAGATATCCTGAAGCCTGCTTTCAGGACTCGATATGGTCATTACGAGTTCCTTGTGATGTCTTTTGGGTTGACCAACACCCTAGTAGTATTCATGCACTTGATGAACAGTGTATTTTGAAAGTACAAGAGGGAGGTGAATTGTGGACTATTAAAACTTAGTTGACTAAGTTTGAGTTCAGTCGACTAGTTTTCGTACAGCACACAGATAAGATAGAGAAGAATCCAATGAGTTGAAAGCAAAACAAGACACAATAGTTTTTATACTGGTTCGGTACCCGTGTAGTACTTACGTCCAGTTTTCCTTGGGTCACAAGGGTTCTCTTAGATCTTGATAAAGAACTACAACAGTGATGGTTTTAGCTCGTTCACCACCAACGATGTTTAGCAACAATAATTTCTGGATGTTAACTATGATGACCCAAAAATATCATCTTTAAATTTAATAACTAATTTTGTGTTATAAGACCTCGAAAAGCACTATTTATCATTCCTTGACTTGCGTGCACATTTCGTAAAACATTTCGAAAAGTTTTTATGTGAAAAACGGATTAAAATGTGAAATAGAGCTTTAAAACTCAGGTGAGTCGACTTTGGTTAACATTTTTAAGCAAACGGACTCGGATAATTATTTTAATAGTTTCGATAGGTCCGTATCGTGATTTGGGACTTGGGCATATGCCTGGAATCAAATTTCGAGATCCCTAACCCGAGATATAATATTTTGATAAAAAATTAAAAATTTAAGTTCAAATAGTGACCGAACGTCAAATAGTGACTTTGGTCAACATTTTCAAATTAGAATTTTGATGATTCCAACAGCTCCGTATGGTAATTTTGGACTTAGGAGCGTGATCGGAATTTTATTTGGAAGTTCGTAGTGAAATTAGGCTTGAAATGGCTAAAAACCAGAATTTTAGTTTTGAAATTTGACCGGGGAGTTGACTTTTTGATATTGGAGTCGGAATCCAGTTCCGAAAAATTTTCATAGCTTCGTTATGTTATTTATGACTTGTGTGCAAAATTTGAGATCGATCGGAGTTGATTTGATAGGTTTCGACATCGAATGTAGAAGTTGGAAATTCTAAGTTTCATTAAGCTTAAATTGTAGCGTAATTCATAATTTTAGCATCGTTTTAGGTGATTTGAGATTTCTAATAAGTTTGTATGATATTTTAGGACTTGTTGGTATATTTGGCTGTGGTCCCGAGGGCCTCGGGTGAGTTTCGGATGGTTAACGGATCAAAAGTTGGACTAAAAAGCTGCTGCAATTTTCCTCTTCTATTGGATATTATGGGCTGTGATCGAGCCCAGATATCGAGCCCAGGTATCGAGCCCAAGGTTAACGAGGCTCAGGCTCGAGCGTGAGATCGAAGCCACGATCGAAGGTCCAGCTCGATGCCATGATCGAAGGCAAGGCTCGATGCCCAGGATCGAGACCTATGCTCGATGCCCTGAACGAAGGCAAGGCTCGAGGGCTAGGATCGACACCCATGCTCGATGCCCTGATCGAAGGCACATGCTCGATTCCCTGATCGAAGGCCCAGCCTCGATGCAATGATCGAGGTCCAGGCTCGAGCCAGTGATCGAAGCCACGATCGAGGCCCAGTTTGAGGACCAGTTCCGAAGGCTGTCTGGGCAGTTTTATATAAAAGAAGGCATTCGTCCCATTCGCCATTTTTAACAAATTGGAGCTTGAGCAGAGGTGATTTTGGATAAATTTTCAAGGAAAGACATTGGGGTAAGTGATTCTAACTCGGATTTGGTCTATATACACAAATATATCATTGTTTTCACCGTTTAATTAGTGTTTTGAGATTGAAATTTGGGAAATTTTAAGAAACGAATTTTTAAATTTCGGAGTCGGATTTGAGTGAAACTGATTTGGGTAGACTCGTAATTGAATGGGTTGTCAGATTTCGTAACTTTTGCAGGATTCTGAGATATGGACCCCACAGACGAATTTTTAATTAATTTCGGGATTTTTATTGAAAATGTAGTATTTCCTTATAGAATTGATTGCTATAAATTTTAGTGATTGTATCGAATTAGTTTTGGTTAGATTCGAGCCAATCAAAGTTGGATAATCAAGGAAAAGGCCTACTAGTAGATTAAATTGGAGCAAATTGAGGTAAGTCTCTTGTCTAATCTTGTGAGGGAAAAATTTATCCCATAGGTGATTAATTTAAATAATTGTTGCTAATTGCGGGGGCTACGTATGCACGAGATGACGAGAGTCCGCGCATAGCTACTATTAATGCTAAAGTCCGGGTAGTTTAGGACTCAAAGCATGAATTACTTGTATAAATTATATTCTTTATTAATTAAATTATTGATATATATATTGTGAATTGTTATGAAAGGTAGTAAAAGATGAAATTTTCATATGCTTAAATGTTTTTGTTTAAATTAATTAATTATTGAAATAAATTATTTATCCTCTCGAATAAATTTTGAAATAAATACTCTCATTTCGGAGGTACACAAGAAAATGTCCTCATTTCTTGTGGATCGGGCCGAACACGTCGGCATGATAGATGCATCTATGGATCGTGCCGCACGTCCCTCGGCAGTGTACACGAAGCTCTGGATCGGGCCGTACTTCCTCAGCAGAAATTGTGCTTAATAATAATAATAAATACACGATACCTTGATAGTACATTGCAGCTTGTGAAGGTAATTGATAAATTAGAAATCCTTGAACTTGAAGGAATTTAATTAAAACATTGAGAATTGTTGCATTTGGAAGAATTTTATTATTTTTGCTGATTTAGAAAACTTATTGTTAACTCTGTGAGTCATGCTGAATTTAAGAAATTCTACTTTATCTTATTTATTATTATTGACCCTTAGTAAGTGTCAAGGTCGACTATCTCGTCTCTACCACTTCGAGATTAGGCTTGATACTTACTGGGTACACGTTGTTTACGTACTCATACTATACTTGCTGCACTTTTTATGCAGGATCTGAGACAGGTAATAGTGGATGACCTATCATCACATATCCACATCACCCTGAGGCATAGTGGTGAGCTGCCTTCCTGAGCCGTTCTGCAGCTACCAGTGTCTCTTCTTATATTTACATTTCTGTCTATTTCATTTCAGACAGTATTTTGGGAGTTTTGTATAATCTAATAGATGCTTATACACTTGGGACACCAGGTCTTGGCACACACATTGGTAGAATTTGATGTTTTTATTTCTTTCTTGGATTTAAATCTAATCAATATAGGTTAATTTATTAGTTGGCTTGCCTAGCTGTAGTGTTGGGCGCCACCACGACCTTTAGGTGAAATTGGGTCGTGAAACCATGGTATCAGAGCACTAGGTTCACGTAGGTCTTACTTAAGCAGACCTAATAGAGTCTTGCAGATCGGTACGGAGACGTCTGTACTTATCTTCGAGAGGTTATAGGGTATTAGGAAACTACCTTTCTTCATCTTCTATCGTGCAATTGATGCAGTACTAAATATATTTTTCTTACTCTCTCACAGATGGTGAGAACATGCTCGAATGAGGTTCCGGACCAGGGAAGAGCTACTCCCCCAGTTGCGAGAGGCCGAGAGAGGGCTCCAACCCATGGTAGAGGTAGAGGACGTCCCAGGACTGTTCCAGCTATTCCGTCAGTGGGTCCAGTAGAGGATCCCATTATTGAGGAGCACGGTGAAGTGCCTGTGGCAGAACTAGCTCCGGTGGATTTCACGTCTGCACCGGGATTTCAGGATGTTGTTGGTCATATGCTGCGATTCATGGACACTATGACTCATGCCGGTTTATTTCCGGTAGACCCCGCCACGTCTCAGGCGGATGGGGGAGCACAGACCCCTACCGTATAGGCTCAGGGATAGGAAGCTGTTGTATATCAGACCCAGGGTGCACTACCCGTGGGTGGAGCCTAGCCAGTGGCAGCATCTACACCTGAGCCCAGGCCAGTTGCAGCCGCCGATCCACAAAAACTATTGGACCGATGGACTAGACTACATCTTCCTGCCTTTCGGGGTGAGCGACATGAGGATCCCCGGGACTTCATTGATCGGTGCAGAGACAGACTGCACAACATGAGGATATTGGAATCTCATGGGGTTGACTTTGCTAATTTTTAGCTAGAGGGCATGGCCCGTAAATGGTGGCAGTCTTATGTTCTTGGTAGACTAGCAAATTCTCCTCCTATGACTTGGGACAGGTTCACTCGTATCTTTTTGGACAGGTATATTCCACCCTCCCGAAGGAAAGAGTTGCGGTGTCAGTTTGAGCAGCTCCAGCAGGGTCAGATGTCAGTGACCGATTATGAGGCGAGGTTCTCTGAGTTGTCTCGCCATACACTTATGATACTCCCTACTGAGGCGGAGAGAGTGCAGAGGTTTATTGCGGGTTTACATACCGGCATTCATGCCACTATGGCTTGCGAGGTTGAGATGGGTACTTCTTATGAGCTAGTCGTAGAGATAGCCCGGAGGATTGAGGGTGTACGTCAGCGGAGCCGAGAGCAGGTTATGAGAGATAAGCGGTTCAGCTATTTTGGAGAGTTCAGAGGTGCTCTGTCTAGGGGCAGAGGTCAGTTTGTGAGAGGGCAGTCCAGCATGCCCCCATATCTAGCACCACCGCCTCCTCGAGGTGCTCTGGTACGACCTTATTTCAGTGCTATACCAGAGAGTTCTTACTGCCCACCAGTTATTCAAGGTTCTTCCAGTGGGTATTCAAGTCCCCAGGGCCAGACTTCTAGTCAGCGGCTTACTGCACCGTAGAGTGGTTACGAGTGCAGGGATCCCAGTCACATACGGAGATTCTGTCCCCGGCTGTAGGGTAGGTCAGTGCAGCAGGGTCACCAGCCTATGATTACCGTACCAATTGCTCCACCAGTCATCCGACCACCAAGAGGTGGAGGACAGGTGGGTAGAGGTCATCCTAGAGGTGGAGGTCAGCCAGGCGGAGGCCAGCCAGATGGCGCTCCAGCTTGATTCTATGCTTTTCCGGCCAGACCAGATGCAGAGGCCTTAGATGCCGTGATTTAAGGTATTATTTATTTTTGCGGCAAAGATGCCTCGATATTATTCGATCCAGGATCTACGTATTCGTATGTATCATCTCTTTTTTCTCCATTCTTGGGTGTTTCTTGTGAGTCCTTGAGTACTCCTATTTATGTGTCCACTCATGTAGGCGATTCTGTTATTGTGAACCGGATCTACCGGTCATGTATTATTACATTCTGTGGTTATGAAACTATAGCAGATCTCCTATTGCTTAAGATGACTGATTTTGAAATTATTCTTGGCATGGACTGGTTATATCCATATCATGCTATTCTAGATTGTCATGCCAAGACTGTTACCTTGGCTATTCGAGCATTGCCTAAGATGGAGTGGAAAGGTTTGTCTGTTAGTTCATTTAATCGAGTTATTTCTTTTATAAAGGCTCAACACCTAGTTGAGAAAGGTTGTTTGGCTTATCTAGCCTATGCTTGGGATACTACTAATGAGACTCCGGCTATTGATTCAGTGCCTATAGTTCGGAAGTTCTCCGATGTATTTCCTTCAGATCTTCCAAGTATGCCACCTGATCGTGATATTGATTTATGTATTGACTTGGCTCCAGATACCCAGCCTATATCTATCCCACTATATCGCATGGCTCCAAAAGAATTGAAAGAATTCAAAGAACAGCTTGAGGAGTTACTAGCCAAAGGGTTCGTCAGACCGAGTGTATCGCCTTAGGGTGCACTGATATTATTCATAAAGAAGAAGGATGGAACAATGTGGACGTGTATTGATTATCGCCAATTTAACAAAGTCACAATTAAGAACAAGTACCCACTGCTGCGTATAGATGATCTATTTGACCAGTTGCAGGGTGCTAGGGTGTTCTCTAAGATCGACT
Source organism: Nicotiana otophora (assembly GCA_000715115.1). Lineage (NCBI taxonomy): Eukaryota > Viridiplantae > Streptophyta > Magnoliopsida > Solanales > Solanaceae > Nicotiana > Nicotiana otophora. The sequence continues at coordinate 114,820 of AWOL01S0012621.1, forward strand.
TGAGGTCGGGGTACCATCAGCTGAAGATTCGGGATTCGGATGTTTCGAAGACTGCTTTTCCGACAAGATATGGTCATTATGAGTTTCTGGTGATGTCTTTCGGTTTAACTAACACCCCGGCAATGTTTATGGATTTGATGACAGGGTATTCAGGCCATATATTGATTCGTTTGTCATTGTCTTCATTGATGACATCTTGATCTACTCGTGCAATAAGGAGGAGCGTGAGGAGCATATGAGAGTAGTGCTTCAGACGTTACGGGAACAAAAGTTATATGCTAAGTTCTCTAAATGTGAGTTTTGGCTAGAGTCTGCAGCATTTTTGGGGCATATTGTATCGGGCGTATTGAGGTTGATCCCAAAAAGATTGAGGCGGTTCAGAATTGGCATCGTCCCACTTCGGCGATAGATATCAGAAGTTTTCTGGGTTTAGCAGGTTATTATCGTCGATTCGTGGAAGGTTTTTCATCTATTGCAGCACCTTTGACCAAATTAACCCAGAAGGGTGCTCCATTCCGATAGTTTGATGATTGTGAGGTGAGCTTTCAGAAGCTCAAGAAAACATTGACTACAACACCAGTGTTAGTGTTGCCTTTCGGTTCGGGGATGTATACAGTGTATTGTGATACTTCACGCATTGGTTTGGGTTGTGTATTGATGCAGGAAAGACGAGTTATTGCATATGCTTCACGTCAGCTGAAGCCCCACGAGAAGAATTATCCAGTACATGATTTGGAATTAGCTGTTATTGTTCACGCTCTTAAGATTTGGAGGCATTATCTTTATGGGGTGTCTTGTGAAGTTTACACTGATCATCGCAGTTTGTAGCATTTATTCAAGCAGAGGGACCTAAATTTGAGGTAGCGCAGATGGCTGGAGTTGCTGAAAGATTATGATATTACTATCCTATATCATCCAGGCAAAGAAAATGTGGTTGCAGACGCCTTGAGTAGAAAGGCGGAGAGTATGGGTAGTTTGACTTTCATTTTAGCAGAGGAGAGGCCATTGGCTGCAGATATTCAGTCCTTAGCCAACAGACTTGTGCGGCTGGATATTTCAGAGCCTAGCATTCTTGCATGTGTTGTAGCTCAGTCTTCACTATTTGAACAGATCAAGGCTCGCCAGTATGCTGATCCACACTTAATGGTTCTACGAGAAACGGTACTACGGGGTGGTGCCAAGGAAGTTACTATTGGAGCAGATGGTGTTCTGCGACTCCAGGATCGTTTATGTGTCCCTAATATGGGTGGACTGAGGAAAAAGATCCTAGAGGAGTAACACAGTTCTCGGTATTCTATTCATCCAGGTGCTACGAAGATGTATCATGACCTGAGGCAGCAGTATTGGTGGCGACGAATGAAAAAGGACATTGTTGAGCATGTAGCTAGGTGTCTAAATTGTCAGCAAGTTAAATATGAGCACCAAAGGCCAGGTGGCATACTTCATCAGATTACTATACCGGAGTGGAAATGGGAATGCATCACTATAGACTTTGTAGTTGGATTGCCGCGGACCTTGCAAATATTTGATGCAGTTTGGGTCATTGTCGACAGGTTCACCAAATCAGCACATTTCATTCCGGTTGTGACTACGAAGACTTCAAAGAGGTTGGCCCAGATTTATATTCAGCAGATAGTTCGGTTGCATGGTGTGCCAATTTCTATCATATCAGATAGAGGCCTTCAGTTTACTTCACATTTCTGGAGAGCAGTACAAAGTGAATTGGGGATCCGTGTAGAGCTCAGCACAGCCTTTCATCCGCATACCTATGGGTAGTCAGAGCAGACAATTCAGATTTTTGAGGATATGCTCAGGGCATGTGTGATTGATTTTGGAGGTCAGTGGGATCGTTTCTTGCCTTTGGTCGAGTTTGCTTATAACAACATTTACCAATCCAGCATCGAGATGGCTCCATTTGAGGCTTTGTATGGTCGGCGATGTCGTTCGCCCATCGGATAGTTTGAGCCTGGTGAGTCTAAGTTATATGGTACTGATTTAGTGAAAGATGCCTTGGAAAAGGTAAATATTAATTCAGGAGCAACTTCGTACACCACAGTCCAGACAGAAGAGTTACGCGGATCAGAAAGCGCGAGATTTATCATTTATGATGGGTGAAAAAGTTATCTTGAAGGTTTCACCGATGAAGGGAATCATGAGATTCGGGAAGAAGGGCAAGTTGAGCCCAAGGTTCATAGGCCCATTTGAGATGTTGAAATGAGTTGGGGAGGTTGCTTATGAGCTTGCATTGCCACCTAGCCTATCGGGAGTTCATCCGGTTTTCCATATATCTATGCTCCGGAAGTATCATGCCGATCTATCACATGTGTTAGACTTCAACACGGTTCATCTAGATAATAACTTGGGTTATGAAGAGGAGCCAGTTGCCATGGTTGATAAATAGGTTCGCCAGTTGAGGTCCAAGAGGATTTCTGCAGTAAAAGTCCAGTGGAGGGGCCAACCAGTCGAGGAAGCGACTTGGGATGCCGAGAAAAACATGCGAAGCAGATATCCACACTTATTCAGCACTTCAGATATAATTCTAAACTCGTTCGAGGACGAACGTTTGTTTAAGAGGTGGAGAATGTGCTGACCCAAAAATGTCATCTTTAATTATGTATTATAAGACCTCGAAAAATACTATTTATCATTCCTTGACTTGCGTGCGCAGTTCATACAAATTTCTGAAAAGTTTTTATGTGCAAAACGGATTAAAATATAAAATAGAGCTTTAAAACTCAGCTGAGTTTACTTTGGTCAACATTTTTAAGCAAACGGACTGGGATAAGTGTTTTGATAGTTCTGGAGATCCGTATCGTGATTTGGGACTTGGGCGTATGCCCCAAATCAAATTCCGAGGTCCCTAGCCCGAGATAGGGAATTTGGATGAAAATTTAAAAGTTTAAGTTCAAATAGTGACCAGATGTCGAATTGTATGCAAACGACCTCTTAATAGAATTTTGATGATTCCAACAGCTCCGTATGGTGAGTTTGGACTTAGGAGCGTGATCGAATTTTATTTGAAAGTCCGTAGTGAAATTAGGTTTGAAATGGCTAAAAACAAGAATTTTAGTTTTGAAGTTTGACCGGGGAGTTGACTTTTTGATATCAGAGTCGAAATCCAGTTACGAAACTTTTTATAGCTCCCTTATGTTATTTATGACTTGTGTGAAAAATTTGAGATCAATCGGAGTTGATTTGATAGGTTTCGACATCGAATGTAGAAGTTGGAAATTCTAAGTTTCATTAAGCTTGAATTGTAGCGTAATTCATGGTTTTAGCATCGTTTTAGGTGATTTGAGGTTTCAAATAAGTTTGTATGATATTTTAGGAATTGTTGGTATATTTGGTTGAGATCCCGAGGGCCTTGGGTGAGTTTCGGATGATTAACGGATCAAAAGTTGGACTTAAAAACTGCTGCAATTTTTCCTCTTCTGTTGGATATTCTGGGCTATGATCATGCCCAGATATCGAGCCCAGGGTTGACAAGGCTCAGGCTCGAGCGTGAGATCGAAGCCACGATCGAAGGTCCATCTCGATGCCATGATTGAAGGCAAGGCTCGATGCCCAGGATCGAGACCCATGCTCGATGCCCTGATCGAAGGCAAGGCTCGAGGGCTAGGATCGAGACCCATGCTCGATGCCCTGATCGAAGGCAAGGCTCGAGGGCTAGGATCGAGACCCATGCTCGATGCCCTGATCGAAGGCACATGCTCGATGCCCTAATCGAAGGCTAAGCCTCAATGCCATGCCAGTGATCGAAGCCACGATAGAGGCCTAGTTCGAGGACTAGTTCTGAAGGCTGTCTGGGCAGTTTTATAAAAAGAGGGCATTCGTCCCATTCGCCATTTTTAACAAATTGGAGCTTGAGCAGAGGCGATTTTGGATAGATTTACAAGGAAATACATTGGGATAAGTGATTGTAACTCGAATTTGGTCTATCTACCCAAATATATCATTGTTTTCACCGTTTAATTAGTGTTTTGAGAATGAAATTTGGGAAATTTTTAGAAAAGAATTTTTGAGATTTCGGTATCGATTCAGAGTCGTATTTGAGTGAAACTGGTATGGGTGGAATCGTAATTGAATAGGTTGTCAGATTTCGTAACTTTCGCCGGATTTCGAGATATGAGCCCCACGGACGAATTTTTAATTAATTTCGGGATTTTTATTGAAAATATAGTATTTCCTTATAGAATTTATTCCTATAAATTTTAGTGATTTTATCGAATTATGTTTTGTTAGATTCGAGCCAATCGAAGTTGGATAATCGAGGAAAAGGCCTAGTAGTGGATTAAATTGGAGCAAATTGAGATAAGTCTCTTGTCTAATCTTGTGAGGAAGAAATTTATCCCATAGGTGATTAATTTATATGATTGTTGCTAATTGCAGGGGCTACGTACGCACAAGGTGATGAGATTCCGTGCGTAGCTATTATTAATGCTAAAGTCCGGGTAGTTTAGGACTCAAAGCATGAATTACTTGTGTAAATTGTATTCTTTATTAATTAAATTATTGATGTATATATTGTGAATTGTTATGAAAGGTAGTAAAAAATGAAATTTTCATATGCTTAAAAATTGTTTGTTTAAATTAATTAATTATTGAAATAAATTATTTATCCTCTCGAATAAATCTTGAAATAAATACTCTCATTCCGGAGGTATATAAAAAATGTCCTCCTTTCTTGTGGATCGTGCCGAATGCCTCGGCAGGATAGATGCATCTATGAATCGTGTCGCACGTCCCTTGGCATTCTACACGACACTCTGGATCGGACCGTACGTCCTCGGTAGAAATTGTGCTTAGTAATAATAATAAATACACGATACCTTGATAGTTCATTGAAGTTTGTGAAGCTAATTGATAAATTAAAAATTATTGGACTTGAAGGAATTTAATTAATACATTGATCATTGTTGCACTTGGAAGAATTTTATTATTTTTGCTGATTTAGAAAACTTATTGTTAACTCTGTGAGTCATGCTGAACTTAAGAAATTCTACTTTATCCTATTTATTATTATTGACCCTTAGTAAGTGTCAAGGTCGACCATCTCGTCTCTACCACTTCGAGATTAGGTTGATACTTACTGGGTACACGTTGTTTACGTGCTCACACTACACTTGCTGTACTTTTTGTGCAGGATCTGAGACAGGTACTAGTGGAGGACCTATCATCACATATCCACGTCATCCTGAGACATAGTGGTGAGCTGCCTTCCTGAGCCGTTCTGCAGCTACTAGTGTCTCTTCTTATATTTATATTTCTGTCTATTTCATTTCAGACAGTATTTTGGGAGTTTTGTATAATCTACTTATTGCTCATACACTTGGGACACCAGGTCTTAGCACACACATTGGTAGAATTTGATGTTTTTATTTCTTTCTTGGATTTAAATCTAATCAATATAGGTTAATTTATTAGTTGTCTTGCCTAGCTATAGTGTTGTGCGCCATCACGACCTTTAAGTGAAATTGGATCGTGATATTAACATAACTCTCTTTTGTGTTCTAACTCTTCCTATCTTATGACACTTGTAGACTTAAGAATACAATGCTTGTATTAAGAACTAGAGAGATTTAGAAGACAGTGTTTATAGTTGCGCAATTGAATCCTTGAGTTTGCCAGTGTTCTTATAGGTGTGTATTGTTGTGTATTGGTATTTGATTCCAGAAAGGTGTCTCTGATTCCTGCAAGAGAGATGGGCTAGATTTATTAATCCAAGGAGTGCTCTATTCCATGCCGAAATGCTTTATGCTTTATTGAGGAAATGAGCAGCACTTCAAATTGTCTCCATTTGGTGGGGTGGATTAATTAATCCAAGGAGTGCTTCATGTTTTATTAAAGAAAGGAGCAGCACTTTCAATTGTCTCCCACTATGTTGTGTTTCCCACTCAAATTGTCTCCCATTGCTTTCGTCCTTCCTTCTTGGTCTTCTTGGCTTGAGCTTCTGCTGAATCTTCTTTGATTTGGTTTCCTTTTTGATAGCTTCTTGTCCTAGCATTGTCTCCTTTGATTTAGCATCACCAACTTTTCTTTGATCTCATTTCCTTCTTTTGGTGACTTAATTCCTACAATCAAAGTAGATAGGATTTAGTTTTGCACAATTGTCATCATTGAAACTTAGATATAATAATCTCCCCATTTTTTATGATGACAATAAAAAGAGAGTAAACAAAGTATACTTCCCTTTCATCACTTAAGATGCATGCTCCCCCTGAGTTGTTGTACTCATTTCTGCTCCCCTTGAGTTGTTGATTTACTTCTACATAATGTTCTCCCCTTTTGACATCAATCAAAAAGGAAAGAAAATGCAAGCCCAGTATATATAACATAGGAAATAATATACAGATAATATGCATACTAGTTAGGGCAGCATAAGTAATGCCTTCAGCAGAGGCATAGAGAGATGGCTCATAGAGACCAATGCGAAAATAAGTCTTAAAACAAAAGCAAGCCCAAAAAAAGATTATTTCTAACACACACAAACACTCCTTAATTTCTTCTCAGGAAGTATTTGAGGATATTGATCACTTTGGTGCAGAAGGAGTCATAGGAGGTTTCAACATCTTTGACAAGTTTGTCCATTTTTTCTGTCATGGAATTGAATGCCCTGGTTCCTTGTCTCCGTGTGGCTCCCATATCCATCCTAAGCTTGGCCACATCTGTACCTGTTTCCTTGGCGACTTCCCTAATTTTGTCTACCTGCTCTTTCATCTCAACAAGCATGATTTTTACACCATCTAGATATTGTTGAATCTGCTGAAGATTTTGAGAGGTAGTTGACTGAGACTTTGACGGTTCAGTGGGAGCTTCAACCTGTGCTGGGACACTTTCAACTTTGGCGCTCTTGACCCATCCATCATCACTTAAAGTGTATCCCATCATTGAAAAGGTTGTCTTATCATAGGTACTGGTAATATGCTTGGGTGATAAAGGTGCCAAATCAACCTTCATAACTTGAAGAATATGTGAGATAAGTAGGTCATAGGGTAGACAAGTAGCAGAAGAGGATATATCCTTGATACTCTCAAGCATATATTGACGAATCCATACAAACCAGTTGAGACTTTTATCGTTCACAAGATAGTAAAGAACAATGATATCTATGGTAGACAAAGTGCTGAGGGACCGAGTTCTAGGAAGTAAAGTGGTGGCTATTATGTGGGCCAAAACCCGGTGTTCAAACTTTAGATTTTTGGAACCAATGTCGGGAGGACTATCAGACAGGAAGGCTTTTGCTTCTTATAACGAAACTTCAAAGTCTTTTGGCCAGATATTTTGCACAAAAACCTCATACCCGTTAAACTTAGCAGAAAAAATCTTCTCAAATTGATAAGAGTCAAGAATAATTTGAGTGCCTAAAACCATGGACTCCAAGTCATCTTTATCATTCACAAACAAATTTGCATAGAACATTCTCACAGGCTCTTCATACACGGAGCTTCCAATAGTATCGAACAGAGAGGAAAGACGTTGAAAATTAAAAGCAGCAATCACATCACAGTACATATTTTTCATAAGAGAGAGACTTACAGTGCATCCATAAGCCATAGATTTTGACTTATAGGACTCAAACCTTGACTTCTCACTTGGTCCATAGAAGATTAATTTGTCCTCTGGCCCAAATTCTGTACTCTCCACTTTTCCTTTCTTGCATGCAGATTTTTTGGGGGTTTGCTCCATGGGCCTCTTTACTGCCTTTTGTTGGCTAATGGGAAGGTCCTCAGAAGATTTACTGCTTTCATTGTCGATTTTGAAAAAATCTTAGTCGATGGATGATTCCAAGTCTACAGTTTCTTCAGGGTTGAGGGTTTTCCGAAACCTTCTGCTTCGTCTGGTGGCAGTGGAAGATGAGAGTTTTCTATTTACTATGGTGAGGGTTTCTTTGGAGAGGATGAAGAGTGAGAGGGAGAGAATAGGGTTCTTAACTAGGCGTTGGGAAGGTTGAAGAGTTGCATTGATTAAAGAAAGGACGGATTCAGAAGGAAGTGACTCTTTTGAGGAGATGTTTCGGCGGTACTGATGGAGGTGTAATAATTATACTTACATCAAAGTAAATTTAAACACACATAAGAAGGAAAATAAAATATTTTAAACATATACAAAAGATTTGTTTTATAAAACAGACATAAAGCCAATCGTTTTTGGTAGTAGACAAAATCTTTCTTTTAAAAGAGGTTTTGTAAAAATATCAGCAAGTTGAGATTCAGTACTAATGAATTCTAATAAAATATCACCTTTAGCAACATGATCACGGATAAAATAATGCTTGATTTCTATATGCTTTGCTCTGGAGTGATGCGCATAATTTCTGGCCAAACATATAGCACTATTATTATCACAAAATATAGAAGTAGAGGTAAGAGATAAATCACAGTCGAAAAGTTGATGCATGATCCAAAGAACTTGTGTACAGCAACTTCCAATAGCTAAATATACTGCTTCAGTTTTTGACAAGGCAACACGATTTTGTTTCTTGTTATGCCAGGAAACTAGTGCATTTCCCAATAATTGGCATGTGCCACTAGTACTTTTCCTGTCGATCTTATCACCTGCAAAATTTGCATCTGAAAAACCTTTTAAGACAAAATTATTAGAGTGAGCATACCATAATTATAATTCAGAGGTCCCAATAAGATATCTTATAATGCGTTTAACAGCAGTAAGATGGGATTCCTTTGGAGCCGACTGAAATCTTGCACATTTACACACACTGAACATTATATCTGGTCGACTAGCAGTGAGATATAATAAGGATCCAATCATTCCTCTATACATAGTTTCATCAACACTTTTTCCATGGTTATCTTCATCAAGCATAGTTGTTGGACTCATTGGAGTCCCAATGGTCTTAGCATTTGCCATTCCAAACTTCTTTATAAGCTCCTTGATGTACTTGGTTTTACTGATAAAGATCCCTTTGAGAGACTGTTTGATTTGTAGTCCAAGAAAGTAATTTAGCTCTCCCATCATACTCATTTCGAATTCTCCTTACATAGAATGAGCAAATTCTTTACATAGAACAGAGTTAGGACTTCCAAAACTAATATCGTCAACATAAATTTGAGTAATAAGATTACCTGAATTTGAGTGTTTAATAAACAGAGTTGTATCGATATTACCACGTTTGAAACTTTGATTTAGAAGGAAGGAACTTAATCTTTCATACCAAGCTCGGGGAGCTTGCTTGAGTCCGTATAGAGCTTTAGTCAACTTATATACATGATCTAGGAGAGTATCATTTACAAATTCAGGAGGTTTCTTTACGTAAACTTCTTCAGAGATGTATCCATTTAGAAATTCACTTTTTACATCCATTTGGAATGGTTTGAATCCTTTGTGAGCAGCAAAGGCAAGTAATATTCTAATAGATTTCGATCTTGCTATAGGTGCGAATGTTTCATCGCATTCGATTCCTTCTTGTTGAGAATAACCTTGCGTAACAAGTCGTGCTTTATTTCGTACCACTAGTCTGGATTCATTTAACTTATTTCTGTAAACCCATTTGGTTCCTACAATAGAACCACTTAAAGGTTTTGGAACCCGTTTCCACACTTTACTGGATCAGGGTCCTATATGGTGTATTGTGATACGTCGCGCATTGGTCTCGATGCGGTGTTGATACAGGACGGTAGGGTGATTACCTACGCATCTAGATAGCTGAAGGTGCATGAGAAGAATTATCATGTCCACGACCTTGAATTAGCAGCTATTATTTATGCCTTGAAGATTTGGCGGCACTATTTGTATGGTGTTCCTTGTGAGGTTTTCATCGATCACCGGAGTCTACAGTATCTATTTAAACAGAAGGATCTTAACTTGCGACAGCGGAGGTGGTTGGAGTTGCTTAAGGATTATGGCATCATTATTTTCTATCATCCCGTAAAGACCAATGTGGTGGTTGATGCCTTGAGTCGTAAGGCGGAGAGTTTGGGCAGTTTAGCATATCTACCAGTAGTAGAGAGGCCTTTAGCCTTAGATGTCCATGCCTTGGCCAACCAGTTTGTTAGATTGGATATTTCCGAGTCGGGCTGAGTTTTGGCTTGTGTGGTTTCTCAGTCTTCTCTTTATGATCGTATCATAGAGCGTCAGTATGATGATCCCCATCTGCTTGTCCTTAAGGACATGGTTCAGCACGGCGATGCCAGGGAAGTCACTATTGGAGATGATGGGGTATTACAGATACATGGCAGGATATGTGTGCCTAATGTAAATGGTTTGCGTGAGTTGATCCTCCAGGAGGCTCACAGTTTGCGGTATTCCATTCACCCAGGTGCCGCGAAGATGTATCAGGATTTGAGGTAGCACTATTGGTGGAGGCGGATGAAGGACATAGTGGAATATGTAGCTCATTGCCTAAATTGTCAGCAGGTGAAGTACGAGCATCAACGACCGAGTGGATTGCTTCAGAAGTTAGAGATTCCAGAGTGGAAATAGGAGAGGATCACTATAGATTTCATTGTTGAGCTCCCGTAGACTTAGAGGAAGTTTGATGCAGTTTGGGTGATTGTGGATAGATTGACCAAGTCAGCTCATTTCATTCCTTTGGTTACTACTTACTCTTTGGAGCAGATGGCTCAGGTTTACGTCCGCGAGATTGTCATACTTCATGGCGTACCGGTATCTATCATATTTGACCGGGGTATGCAGTTTACACCTCAGTTCTAGAGAGCCGTACAGCGTGAGTTGGGCACTCGTGTGGAGTTGAGTATAATATTTCACCCTCAGACGGACGGACAGTCTGAGCGCACTATTCAGATATTAGAGGATATGCTTCGTACGTGTGTGATTGATTTTGGGGGTGCTTGGGATCAGTTTTTTCCACTTGTGGAGTTTGCCTACAACAACAGTTATCATGCGAGAATTTTGATGGCCCCGTATGAGGCTTTGTATGGTAGACGGTGCCGGTCTCTAGTGGATTGGCTCGAGCCAGGCGAGGCTAGGCTATTGGGTACAGACTTGGTTCAGGATGCCTTAAAGAAAGTTAAATTGATTCAGGATCGACTTCGTATAGCCTAGTCCAGGCAGAGAGTTGTGCGGATTGGAAGGTTCATGACATTGCATTTATGAATGGAGAGCGAGTCTTGCTCCGGGTTTCACCCATGAAGGGTGTTATGAGGTTCGTAAAGAAGATCAAGTTGAGCCCTAGATATATCGGGTCTTTTGAGATTCTTGAAAGGGTTGGAGAGGTGGCTTACAGACTTGCACTATCACCTAGTATCTCTGCAGTTCATCCAGTTTTCCATGTTTCCATGCTCCGGAAGTATCACGACGATTCGTCTCATGTGTTAGACTTCAACTCAGTCCAGTTGGACAAGGATCTATCCTATGTTAAGGAGCCAGTAGCCATTTTGGGAAGGCAGATTCGGAAGTTGAGATCAAAGAACATCGCGTCTGTGAAGGTTTAGTGGAGGGGTTATCCGGTCGAGGAGGCGACTTGGGATACCGAGCATGATATGCGTATCAGTTACCCTCATCTTTTCACCACTCAAGGTATATCTCTATACTCGTTCGAGGACGAACGTTATTTTAAAAGGGGGGGATGTAACGACCCGGTCGGTTGTTTTGAGAGTAGTTGCCCCGAATCCCTATTTATTGCTCCCTCTACTTCATTTTGTGGTTATGTAACTTGCCGGGGGTATTATTTTTTCTTGTTTCAGAGTGAAATAAGACACATAGTCCCTAAAATAGAAGTTTAAGTCATAGGAATCGACTGTAGTTTGAATTGTGTAAAGACGACTCTAGAATGGAGTTTTGACGGTTTCAATAGCTCCGCAGGGTGCTTTTGGTCTTAGGAGCATGATCGTGTGTTGAATTTGAGGCCCGTAGGTCATTTGAGCGCCAATTGGCGAAAGTTGAAAAATTGGTTGATTTTTGGAAACTTTGACCAGGAGTGTATTTTTTGATATCAGGGTCGGATTCCAATTTCAGAAGTTGGAGTAGGTCCGTAATGTCAATTATGACTTGTGTGCAAAATTTGAGGTCAATCGGACTTGATTTGATAGGTTTCGGCGTCGGAAGTAGAAGTTTGAAGTTTTAAAGTTCACTAGGCTTGAATCGATGTGTAATTCATATTTTTAGCATTGTTTGATATGATATAAAGGCTCGACTAAGTCTGTATGATGTTTTAGGACTGGTTGCTAGATTTGGTTGAGTTCTCGGGGGTCTCGGGTGGATTCCGGATGGTTAACGGGTCAAAATTGGACTTGTGAGAATGGCTGAAGGCACCAGCTCTGGTGTAATCGCACCTGCGCAAGATTGATCGTAGCTGCGAGCCCGCAGATGTGGGGCTGGGGAAAATGGTCAGTGGTCACAGATGTGATGTGAATGCCACAGAAGTGAGTCGCTTCTGTAGAAGAGTAGTCGCAGAAGCGAACGGGTGTTTGGCGAGGAAGAGTGATCACAGAAGCAGATGCGCACACGCAGGAGCAGTCCTTGAACCGCAGAAGCGTGAATTGGCGAGGAATCTGGGACTGCAGAAGCGGCTGGTAGCCCGTAGAAGCGAGTCCGCAAGAGCGGATGAGGTGACCGCAGGTGCGTGGGTTACTGCAGAAGCGGATAAGTTGTCGCTTTAGCGACGTCGCTGATGCGGCTAAGTTTCTACAGAAGCAAAAAGCCTGGGCAGACTATATTAAATCAAGAGTTCGTGATTTTTATCATTTTGGTCAGTTTGAGCTCGGGTTTGGCAATTTCTTGGGAGAATTCTTGAAGAATTTCTTGAGGTAAGTCTCTTGTACTCATTTTTTATCAATAACCTTGGTTCCCCATTGATTTTTTCACCTAGTTAGTGTGTATTTAAGGTGGAATTTGGGAGTTTGAGACTAGGAATTTGGAGAGTTTAATTTGGGGATTTGAGTGGCGACTTGGTGTCGGATTTTGGTAACTTTGGTTTAGGTGAACTCGATATAGAATGGGTGTTCATTTTTTGTGACTTTTACCCGATTCTGAGACGTGGGCCCGGGTCGACCTTTGGGGCGATTTTTCGATTCTTTGCTAAAGTCATAGGTTTATGATTTAAATTAGTTTCTTGTAGTTGTATTCATGTTATGTAATTTCTTTTGGCTAGATTTGGGCCATTCGGAGTCGGAAAATCGAGAAAAAGGCATCATTACCGATTGATTGAGCGAGATTTGAGGTGACTTGTCTAACCTTGTGTGGGGGAAATCCCCTTAGGTTTTGGTACTGTGGTAACAATTTGTGATATGTGAGCGCTGTGTATGCGAGGTGACGAATGCGTACACGGGTTAATTGTGAAAATTTCGATTCTTGTCTTCTTTTATCTTCCTTAACTGAGTTGCCTTAGCATATCTAGTGATCATGTTTAGCCTAGTATCGCATGTCTACGTGCCTTAACCCTTACTTAAAATTTATGTAACATGCTTAGTTGAATTACCTTCTTCCCTTGATTTGAATTAAATCTTTAACTGTAAGATTTCCTGTTGTAAATTCGTTGTTCCTTCGGTTATCTGATGCATATTTACTTTGGGACTACGAGGCGGTTCCTCGGGAGATTCCTCTGTACTGCATATTTACTTTGGGACTACGAGGTGGTTCCTCGGAAGATCCTCATGTACTGCATATTTACTTTGGGACTACGAGGAGTTTACTCGGGAGATCCCCTCATGCCTTGCATATTTACTTTGGGACTACGAGGAGTTTACTCGGGAGATCCCCTCATGCCTTGCATATTTACTTTGGGACTACGAGGCGATACCTCGGGACTACAAGGTGGTACCTCTGGAGCGCCCCTATTGTTTACCTCTAATTGTTGAGCTGTTATTTTCTGAAGTTTCTCGTTGTTTAAATTTTCAGTTATTTCAAATATTATGATATCTTCTGCCTTACTTTCCTTTTAAACCAGTAGGGCCCTGACCTGACCTCGTCACTACTCTACCGAGATTAGGCTTGGCACTTACTGGGTACCGTTGTGGTGTACTCATACTACACTCTACATATCTTTTTGTGTATGTCCAGGTTCTTCCTACCAGGCCAGATACTAATGAGTTAGACTGTACGTGGAGACTTCAAGGTATATCTGCCAGTGTCCGCGAACCTTAGAGTCCACATATATCCTTATTATATTGTTTCCCTTATTCTCTTTAGACTTTTATGTATAGAAACACTTACTACTTTCTCTTAGAAGCTTGCGACTTATTTCCATAGGGTTTTGGGAGTTGTAATTATTGAATGGCAGTTTTATAATTATTTCATGTGTTGAGAATTGGGCTTCGGTTTTATATTATGTATTTTCGCAAATTCTTTAAGCTTACCTAGTCTTAGAGACTAGGTGACATCACGACATCCTACGGAGGGTGAATTGGGGTAGTGATAAACACTAACGACATGTTTTCCTTACGGGTTTAAGTGCCAATTGAGGCCCTTCCACTGTAACTTAAATGCTAAAGTATTACCTACCACATAATATATATCGTCCCTCCTAATAGAATAACATAAGAGAACACATACTACCTTTGATATCAAATAAAGAATACATATCAGGTAAACCTAAAGGGGCTGACTTTAGAACACATATAGAAGAGAAAAAAAAAGTATCATAACCTACTGTTATAGGGGTAAGTCATTAAGGAAAAACTCATTCAAAGAGAAAGTGGGGAATGCAGAATTCATATAAACAGCAACATAAAAGATGCAGATATTCCTACCCTGACAAACTAATTGTGAACTGCTTAGTTTGTTATTAACACATGCAGGGGTTAGTAACACTACTTATCACTTTAAAGGTCATCAGTAAAGATTCAGACAAACAGTTATGGCTAACCATTTTTACAGAGGTTATCAAGGAAATCAGAAACATGATTAAACTCTCAACATGACTACAAGTTCACAGATTTAAACATGGAATTCCTAAGGGCTCAACAGAGTCATGCTCCTAATAGTATTAACCTTAAATATGTCATCATTTTCAGATAGTATCAACAAAGAACCTCATAAGGTTTAAGGATCAGATTCAGTGTCAAATTAACAATAGGGGAAGGACTGAGCACGACATGGTATTATAGAGTCAAACAGGGATACTTGCAATATTTAATCAACTATACATAAGCAGGGTAAGTGAGATAGTGACTTCAACTAGACAGGGGAGCTTTGCACATTATAGGATCAAGTTTAACGTGTCAATGAAGAGGGGATTATAGGTAAATGAAGCATTGTATCAAAATAAGTTTAACTTAGACATAAATCTAGCATAGTATCTAAGTATGAAGTGGTCATGCTTCAGCTTCTAAAATATTTTTACTTGATTGCAACAGAATAACTAAGTCCTACTTTTATGGAAGATAACTTAATAATAGATGCATGTAAGCTTCACAAAATCAACAGTAGTTCAAAGAGATTAAAGACAGGGAAGTACTACACAAGCAAGTTTTGAATTAAACATGTATCTGAAGATTTCAACTAATCATGAGATAACCAAGTTCAGTTATACAACAATTACCAGTTGACTATAACCAGACATGATCATGACTTATTCTATGAAGAGGAAGATAGCTTAATCTTAACAGAGTATATACATTAAAGGTTCATGAAAAGAAGACAATCTAACTCAAACAAGATGGTTTCATGCAAATGCATCCAACAGTTAGGTATAACCATGAGAATGTCATAGTGATAGCCCAGAAGTTGTTATCAAAGTTAACAGATACTAATATAGAGAGAGGAAGAGCATATAAACACTTAAAGTTCATGCTTAAGGCTAAAACGACAGGGGATATAAACTTGAACGGCTTTAGATTCATCTTAGTTATGGTTATCAGGAAATAAACTCAACTTCAAAGCTCTCAAGACCTACAGAGACGCAACAAGACAAAAATAAGCTTACTACAGGTTAATGAAAGCTATGAAATTCATGTTGAACATGAGCATATAATAACTTAGGCATGGAAACTATTGAAAACTCAGAACAAAGATTAGCAGGAATCAATTGGTGATTTAATCAGTCAATGACTAAAGACTCAAAACAAAACAATTAATCACAAGTAACCACTAAACTAACAGTGCACAAATATGTTAGAATATTAAGCATCATAGAACAATTGCAATATACAGAACCTAACTTAGCATGCTTGCAGTATTCAAAATGAACAAAAGAGAAGAGTGAAAGAGGTGCTGACCTTTCTGAGAGCAGCAAACCAAACGAGAATTCTTTTCAATTGCTTAAGATCCCAGAGCGCTCGAGTTTGGACCAACGAATATACTCAGCAAAAGAAAAGAAAAGCAGTAAGAAACCTATGGCTTGGAATCCTAAACCTCTCAGTATTTGTGTGCGTATTTCTCTTCAGTATTAGATAGTTTATTCGTGATTTTCTCTTGTTAGGTCGTGGTAACTTCTATTTATAGTGTCATTTAAGGCTCTAGTGTTTTAAAGAATTCAAATCAGATAGTGGAAGGTGGCGACAGATTGATGATGATAGCAAGATTGAGTAAACATCTAAGAGACAGAGGGGAACAAATGGTGAACAAGTTACCTGAGTGAAGAAAGCTGAGCGATGAAGTGCGAAGGACCTCTGGTTAGAACCTTAATACCCAGAGGTTATTGCATTTGACCTATGGGTGTTGAATATCAATGTTGAGGCCAAATAATGTCCCGACTCGCCTTTGATTTGAAAAGCTAGATGAAGAGGTCTTGTGAGTTAAAGTTTCACCATCTGGTATGACCTCTTTAAAGAGGATTTTTGAAATCGAATGGCAAAAAGGGAAAGGAATGATGAGCTTTGTGGTGTAGAGACAGAATGAAAGGCCATGCATGCCATGAATTTGAAAAGCCATGGTTGATTTGAAGTTTCATCTCCAGGCTTAGGGTTTTCGGATTTGGGAGATTTGAAATGGAGTGACAAACATGGGAAGTAATCGGCAAGAATTGCAGACATAAGAGACATGAAGTATGATTCTCTGATGAATTCGTGACCTTGCACTAATTAGTGCAAAGTTTGGGTAATTGATGGGTCTGTGAGTTCGAGTGAGATGAGAGAAGAAGAGGAAATGGTGAGGTGAGGCGGCCGGGTGAGTGTTAGAATGATTTAGGGGTTTTGGGATATTGGGGTGTGTCTTTAGGTTTAAAAGTGAGAGATAGGATCTGGGCCATTGGATATAATGATCAACGACCCTAATAATTCGATCATTTAGGATTTTTAGGGGAATTTTTGGTGGACGTTAGATTAAAAGATTTTGGACGGTGGGGATGAGATCTCTAGGGGTGGGTATTAAAATCAAAAGAAGAACTGGAGAATAAACGTGAGTCATTGATCAGATGAACCAACAGCTCAGATGTGAGTGTGTTTGTTCTGTGAGTGGTGAGGCAGGGTGACGTGGCGAGGTTCGATTGGTCTAATAGGTGTAGCATGGATTGCCAAAGTGGAAAGAGGGGAGTGTTTAGACTAGGTATATTTCGTACTAGGCATGCTACTTGGGCCAAAATAAGTTTAAGAAATGGCCATTTTGCCTTTGGTTGAGAATTACAATTGTAGCCCTTTTGTCTTTTAATCTCTTTTGAATCAAATTTAAATAAACTTAATAATTTTCAATAAATGTGATAAAAAATATAATTACTATATATACTACTAATTATTTTAATTAACTATTTATAAAAATACTTTTATTTTCCTAAATTGCAACACTAATTTCGAATTTCACATAATAATCTAATTAACTAGAAATTAATGCATTACATTAATTATAGAACCTATGTAATAAGAAATATTTTAATAATATTAAAATAGTGATTATATTTGTAATTACATAATGTTAATACTATGCGATTAATTCTAAAACTAATACTTAATTAATTTATAAAAATAGATATTTATTACTAGAAAATACTCTAAAAATATTTATTGTAAATTATTAAGTTTAATAAATTAATTTTAAAAGGGACGGTCAAAATTGGCCGTCAACAATCAACATGAGGCAAGGGATCACATACACTTGAAAACCCTAAAACATTATTTTCTCTCAAGTGTGCAGCCGCCTTCATTTACTCCAAGGCTTGAAGAACAAAGTAGCAATAGAACAAAGGACCAGATCCCAGCACTGAGTTCATCGTGTGTCCTTAGTATTGTTGTATCTTTGTTAATATTATTCACTTGTAATTTCTACTCAGCTTAGTTAGAAGCATCTAGTAGAATATCTTTGTAAACCATAAATCTTGTGTTTGTGTTTGACTGGAGTTGTAGCCTGTTTGGCCAAGCTTCTAAAATATGCTTATTTTGAGAAGTGTTTTTTTCAAAAGTGCTTTTCATAAAAATAATTTTGGTGAGAATCGGTTTGTGTTTGGCTAATTAATTTGAAAAGCACTTTTGAGCAGTAATTAGTGTTTAGCCAAGCTTTTGAAAACTGCTTCTAAGTGTATTTTTCTAAAAAGTGCTTCTTAGAAAAGTGCTTTTGGGGAGAAGCTATATCTTTCTGCTTCTCAAAATCTTCTTCTGCTTCTTCTCAAAATCACTTTTTCCTTCTAAAAGCTTGGTAAAACACCTCAATTTTTGGCAAAAGTACTTTTGACCAAAAAAAGCACTTTTGGCCTAAAAAAGCTTGGCCAAACAGGCTATTAATCAAAGTGGTGAGCTTTGTAATAGAGTTATTACAAAGAGACTTGCAATAGAGTTATTGCAAGTAGGTGAGGGATTAAGAGTTTAATTCCTAAGTTACAATAGGTTGTAATCTAAAGTTGCTCGGTTAGTGAAGTTGAAATCTTACGAGTGTAGGTCGTAATTTTTAATCCCGTGAGTTGAGAGTTTTTCACGTAAAATACTGTTGTGTTATTTACTTACCGTTGTGTGTGTTTTCTGTGGGAACTGATAAAGAACCAGGTTCTCTATAGAGTTTGGTGGACTCTTAGTTTACATCAACTAGTAACCCTGACATTTTTTAAATGTAACTTTTCCCCTTGAACAAGTGCCTCATTCAACGCTTTGAGAATACATGACTCACTATGATTCTTCTTTGATATCACTATATCCTCTTAAGGGGAGCCTTTGAGGCGATAATAAAGTTGTCTCCATGTGACCTATAAGTCACGGGTTCGCTTGTAGAATCAGCCATTAATGCTTGCATTCGGTTAGGTTGTCTATATAACACCATTTGAGTGCAGCCCTTTTAAGGACTGTGAATGCAGGATGCTTTGTACACCAATTGCATTTTTCATCACCATGTCCTCTTAAGACAACCGCATATTGGCATTCAAGATGGTTATAACTAGATGATCTACGCATATGGAAGATGCAGCTAGCTCTAGGGCTCAGACAACTCGAATGAGAGGAAAAGTAGAAAGCAAAGCACGTCGCTAAGGGAACGACGATTAAAAGTCAGGCCGATGATCATAACTATTTAGTGATTTCAAGGGTCTAATTACAATAGGCAAGAACCCAAAAAGGCTACCTTAATCTAATTGCTAGTCTTATATGAAAGGATATTTTCAGAATAGAAGTAGAGCACATCAAAAAAGTAGGTTTTCTTAGATTTAGCAACATGTACTATATGCAAAAACATTACATTTTACTTCCTCCGGTGCTCGTTTCTTGCCCATCACCAACTGCTTCATTATCTTGTCAATGGCTTCTGTGTTTCTTGGCATCTTTCCCAGAATATTTACCTACAACTTTTGTTTTTCCAAAACAAAAATAGCCACAGTTATTAGTCAAATTTTTGGGGACTTGATTGTATAAAACCAATATTAAATCATAGAACTCTAAGCTGGTAGATCTTTTATATGGAAAGTTTCATCATAAATAAATTGTTAGGAAATTTGACATATAATTATCAAATACCAAACTATTATGGACACAAGAATTAAACAGAATTTGTGTCCCTTTAGCACGGTAAAGTTGTCCCCGTGTGACCTATAGATCACGGGTTCAAGCCGTGGAAGCAGTCACGAATGCTTGCATTTAGTTAGATTGGATTGCGGCCCTTCCCCAGACCCTCCGTGAACGGGATACCTGGTGCACGGGGCTGCTCTCTTTTTTTTTTTTTTTTTTTTGGGTCCCTTTAGCCGGGGATAAATAAGAAAATGACTGCAAATCCCACAATGTTTCATGGAAAAACAAATCTAGTCCTTTGACAATATAAATATTCAGATATCAACAAAAGTTTTTAACATGTAGGGAACAGATAGAAGAGGTGGAGAGAAAACGTCTAGAGTTCCTTCTATCTTTTTTCACTCAAAGTTGAAGGAACTTTCATATCAGATATAGGAGTTACATAAAATCACATCCCGAACTCCCTTCATTTACTCTCTCACTAATCAGTGTCAGCTAACATGGACAAGTAAATTTTGATCGAGTCAAAATTAACCAACAATGTACAAGATTTCGTGTAGCTTATAAAGTTACATTCATTTTCAAAATTCTCAGTGAAAATTCTTGGTTCCAAAACATCTCCAATATTCTACTAATAGATAAAGAAGAAAAACAACATACATTAACACAGGATGGTCATGAAACAAAGGGAACTAAAGAAATATACACAATGGACATAGGCTATAGGCATTTTGCCGTTGTTGATGAGTTCAAACCTATAAGTTTAACACTGTCAGTCCACTACTTCAATTGACCATTACAATCTTTTTAATGAAATAATGCATAAAACATCCTAGCATTGGGCGTTTATGCTAGTTTAGTATTTCTCAGAGAATTCACTGAAGCATAATTTGTTATAGTGTTGGAAAGTATGTGGCTTTGGCCCACGTAGGTGGTGAAAGGCCACTTGTGTAGCTTTTTAAGTTCTAGTCCTTTTATGTGTTAAATTTAGAACACATACTCTTATATATATATGTTTATTCAAAGACTTGGACTTGGGCGCGGGCTGGGTCGGACCTAAAATAAATGATTTTTATTTTATTTATTATTTGTATTTTAAATTTTAAATATTTTTGAATAAACATATCCATCTGTTTGTGAAGGAACATATCTTTTTGAAAAGGTCCGATGGTTGCTCTATAAATACAAGTATTTCCAACAAAGTGGATAGAGAAAAATCTGCAAGTATATTATTGGCTTGTTGTATGAGGCAATATCTTCTTTAAGGAAAGTCTTTCTCATGCCTCAAGACTTCTTCAATTTCGTTTTCAATAATTGTTTTTCTAACATTCACTTAAAAAGAAAAATGATTTTTATACTAGATTAGAAAACTTGCCTTGATACTTCCCTCATCAGAGTCTTTCCCACTAGTAACAACCTGAAATTTCCATATTGGTGTCTCTCCATTAGTAACAGTCTCAAACATAATACGATCTCCCTCCTTTAAGCAATTATCAGCAATGAATTTACGCAATCCATCTCCAATATAGACTTGAGTTTTGCAAACACTTAGCCTTAAAGTCCACGATTTTTGCCTTTCATCTCTTATGATCAGACTGCACTTCATGTTGGCCTTGAGACCATTTGCGGATGCGAAATGTTTAGGAATGTTCTGACATGGGGAATAAACATTTGCACACATCACTAAACAGTGCGTGTTCTTCATATATTCACTTAACAAAGATAAAAATACGAAAAATGGTGCACAATATGCTTCCTTTAGCTTGAAGTTTTTTGAAGAGTTTGCGCAAAATTAATGAGTTTTGAGACTTACCAAGAAACCATATGTAAGGCAATATGGTCTAATAGTGCATACAAAATTAGAATGACCATAAGGATCGTGAGCAGCAACTTTTGTATCAGTAGAAGCCTTGTTTGACAACTTGATGCTGGGGCTCGGCTTTTCTGTTACATCATCAATAAATTAAGTTTCTTGAACGATTTAAACTATGTGGCATAGACAGTGAAAATTCGTATAGTCGGTCCCAAGTTACTAGGAATCGATCCGTAGTTGTTGTTGTTTGACAAATTACATATCCAACCCACCTTTTGTTCTTCATGAATTTAAATATGACAAATTACACTTTAGAAAAAGGAATAGCAGTTAAATATGAGAGTTAGCATTAGAATCAGAGAAATGAACAGAAAAAGACAAAGATACAGCAACAAGGATTTGCTCTTGAAATTCAGACCTTCAGAGGAAACTCTTTTAGCATGCAAATTAGTCGTCTTTCCTTCCGGCTGGAGAGATGCATTTCCCCTCAAATCTAGTTTTTAAAAGAAACAACAGTATCAGAACAGAAGACGAGGATGATTTAAAACCAAAAGAAGAATATATTGAAGTAAAAAGAAATTGGCAATTGTCGTAATTCAGCAAGAAAATAAGTGTCAGATGGAAAGAATTATGGAAGTGCTAATTCAACTCTCCGTGGTAGTGATGAGCAACAAAATGAAATGAGGTGACAGAGAGGCACGTCCTTAGCACATTCGACGTTGGGGAAAGGACAGCACTTATGGTCCATGAACCAACGAGCATGTCAATAGTTCAACATGATAGAATCTGTCTTGGGGGCTTTCTATTTTTCCTACTATATGCAGATCTTTTGCATATTAAAGCTACTTTTCGAGCCATTAAGTTGATTAATCATCTATTGCAGATTCTTTGCATTATGTGATCATGGATCAAATGATTATTATATGTGAACAAGTCATATAATTTCCTCAATTTGGTTAATCAACTATATACAGCATCCCTTAACACAATATTTTTCATCCTGTAGTGTATCGGATTAATGGGAAACCTCAAATAAATCCTTATTAGCTCTGCTCTACTATGAACTATCACACATTCAACAGAAGTTTACTCTATTTACCATTAGACATTTAGCCTTGGCATTAGAAATGAAAAGGAAAAAATTGTATTAGATACAAGAAGGATTTCTTGAAGTCCAGACCTTGAGTGGAAACTCTTTCCGTGTCCAAATTAGTCTTCTTTCCTTCGGGCTGGAGTGACGCATCTCCTCTCAGATCTAGTTTTTAAATCGACAGAAATAATCAACAATGTTAGAATCGAAAGAGAAGATTAATTGAAAACCAATAAAGTAGAAAATAACCGGTATTGTCACTATACAGAAAGAAAATAAATAGTGGGGAAAAGGAGAGATGAATAGTATCTCGGAAGGGCTAATTCAACTCTCAGAAACATAGAGCTTTTTTTTTTAAAACAGGATAACGTATCTCACAGTATACTACTCCAGTGAAGTACTATCTCAAACATTATGCCATCTCCTTCCTTAAAGCGACTCGCAACGCAGAAGTTACACCATCGCCTCCAATGTAGGTAAGTCTGCCACAGAAATATGGACTAAATGTCCATGACCTTTGCTCGCTTCTTATAGTTATCTTACAACTCCTGTTTCTAGACCGTTTAGCCGTGCAAATGGATTTGGAACACGATTAACAAGTTTCATAAACAGTTCCTATGTATGCTACACACATTTGAAGGTTCTCATAATGAAATGAATTCATCTATTTCTTTTCTCCCTTTTTTTTTCATTTTGAGTATAGCAATGGAAGTAGTATTCAGTTTTGATAACTTACCACAAGACGCTTCGAAAGGTTATACAGTTTTATGGTACAAAATGAAATGAGGGTGACCAAGCATGTCCTACATTAGAGAAAGCCTTATGTACCAACCCGACTCGTAGTTTTGCATGTTTGTGTTCCAAATTATGTTCTGGAAGTGTTTATAGGTATGACTGCTTATGACTTGTTGGTATGGTTTGGGTTGAGTCTCAAGGAGTTCGTGGAAGTTCTGGATCAGATCAGGAAGTTAAAACACAGCTGGTGCAGAGTCTGGTTGAACCCGTGATCACGGGAAGAGGACCGTGATTGCCAAGACTACTGTAGCAGGGAGGCTCGCAATCGCGAAGACTTTCGCGACAGCAACGAAGACCACCTGGCCACAATCTGCGATAGAAGCCTGGGGCTAGCGATCGTTGGCCCAAGCTTGGTTCGCAATTGTGAAGGCCCTTTTGCGATCGCGATGGTGTCCTTAGTGTAAAACACCCGAAACTCGATTTTCAGATCAGTGTATTGTGATTTTGGGTATAGAAATTGCAGCATTTGGGTCTTTTAGGCAAGAGATTCATGATTTGGACAAAGGTAATGATCCTAAGCATCTATTTGAGTAGAACAAATGATTCTATATGGATTTTTCAGTTGAAAACATGCATTAGATGTGGGAAATTATGGTAGGGAGCCCTAAACCCCTAAGTTTGAAAATTGAGGAATTGAACCACTATTTGGACTCCAATCTAGAAATCAAATTGTATATTTAGACTCACTAACTATGGGAAATCAGTAAAGTATTGGGTCCGGGGATTTGATCCCGTTGACCGAGAGTTGACTTTTGACTTTGACTTAAGGAGCCTTAATTTTTAAGAGATGAGTCCAACAGGTATAATTAACCCCTATAATTGATATTTTGGGGTTGATTGGAGGTGCTTAATTATGATTACGGGCCTAACTCTAGCTCATGAGATGAGAATTGCCCAAGATCATATAAAGAGTCTCGTTGCTCATCCCAGAAACGACGTGGGACTACTAAAACTCTCGCACGCCCATGCCTGCCGACATAATATGAGGACCCAATATCACATTAAACAAGAATAGAAATGGGCATGACACTGATATCATGATAAGAAATGGATTTTGGGCCTAACTCTAGCTCATGAGGCGAGGATTGCCCAAGATCATATAAAGAGTCTCATTGTTTATCCCACAAACGATGTGGGACTACTAACACTCCCTCACCGCCCATGCCTACCAACTAGAGCATGAACAAAATATAAGTACCCAATATCAGATTAAACAAGAATAGAGATGAGCATGACATTGATACCATGATAAGAAATGGACATTGGGCCTAACTCAATTCCAAAAGCTAACTCATGAATTGGGGATTGCCTAAGACCATATAGAAATGCATAGATACCGATACTTTGTAGATTTCGTACACATTTGCAATAGCATGAAAGCATTATCAGTTGACTGAGGATGGCCAACGTCCAATCGTCTAGTTTTACAGTATCAGATTATTATTGATGGCTTGACAGTCCATCAAGTTCCCAGAAAACAGTATCGGATATTGTTGTCCATCTACTATAGCATATATATAACTTATAAATCAGTTACAAAGAAACTAGACAGGATCCTTATACAGAAACAGATTGTGATTTCATTCTAATCATGATTTATAAGAAGTAGCTAAGATGCGAAACTTACTGTAAAATTTCAATGTAGGTTTCTCCCCCTTGGAAAATATCTCAAACATTACATGATCTCCTTCCTTTAAGAAATTAGCAGCACAAAATTTACGCCATTCACCTCCAATGAAAATGCTTCGAGCAGAGGAATACAGCCTAAATTCCCATGACCTTTGCTCATCTCTTATCACTATTGTACATTTCCTGTTGCTGAGGCCGTTTTCGCGTGCAAACAGTTTCGGAACATGCTGAAACAGTTTATAACCAGTTGCACGTATATAGTTCATATTTATACTTCACACTTTCGAATTATTAAAGAAATAATATTTCTCATAACAAAGTGAGTTCATCTTTTTTTCCTTGTTATAAGTGTTACAATCAAAGTTGAATTTAGATTTGCACTTACCATTAAACACTTTGAAATCCAATAGGGTTTGACAGTAGTAATTAAATGAGGGTGACCCAGAGGCATGTCCTTAGTCGCTTCTACATCCGGAAAAACTTCGTGTGATGACATGATGTTGGGATTTGTTTTTTCTGTAGCATTTGTTAGTTACACAAAAGGTCATGTCAAAGATTTGAAAAAAGTACATCATGAACAATAGAACATATCAATAGTTCAACCTGATAGAACCTGTCTGAACGGCTAACTTTCCTACTATATATGCATTTTTTGTACAATACAACTACTTAAGTCTACAAATTTGATTAATCTACTAATTTCAAATTCTCTTCTACTATCTTGTGAGGTCTTACCTAAAATTAATTGAGACTACTTACCAAAACAGAGCTACTGATGGAATAAGGTTAACTATAGTAGAAAAGATAGGAGGATTAGCTTTAGGAGATGTTAAAGTCTTAAACATTAAGGTCTTAATCCTATGACAAAGATACGGCAACAAGATTTGCTCTTGAAATTCAGACCTTCAGTGGAAACGCTTTTAGCGTGCAAGTTAGTCTTCTTTCCTTCCGGCCGAAGAGATGCATTTCCCCTTAAATCTAGTTTTTAAACGAAACAACAGTATCAGAAATGAAATTAAAGATCATTTAAAACCAAAAGAAGAACATTATTGAAGTAAAGAAGTTCACCTTTGAATTCAAATTTCTTGGAAGTCTCTTCAACATTATGGACTTTTTGTTCTTCTTCATATTCCCTCTCACATTGATTTGAATGAAATATGGAAACTTCAAACTCCATATCTCTTTCATATCCGAACACCAATATATCTCCCAATTGCAAATTATGCTCCTCTGCAAACTTTTCCCAACCTTCTTCTAGACGTCGGCCGTTCACCTTCACCAGCCACTTCTTACTACCCCTTCTCAGTATTGCATGTTCAATATGGTCGTGATCCTTCCGATACTTCAAGAAACCTAAAGGAATTTTCTGCAATATAACAAATATGTAAAATTAGAACAGCCTTGTCCCAAAATGACTGACATCCTCATTTAGGACGTGCAATCAAGAGACTGAATTGACGAGTTCAACTGAACCCATCATTTTTTACAGAACATCCAAATATACATGTGAAAATTTACTAAAATATTACAACAAATATTAAAATTCTAGACTCATAGTTTCAAAAGTGCAATGGCACTAAGGCATGCATTTGATTGGGTTCAACCAAACCTAACATTTTCGACACACGGTATACATACATGTGAAAATTTACTAAAATATCTAACAAATACTCCATCTGTCTCAATTTATATGATCCACATTTCTTTTTAGTCTATTCCATTTCAAGCCACTCAAACATTTATAGTTTGATTTAGACTACAAGTTTCAAAAGTCTATTTTTTTCCTTAAACTACGTGCTCAATTAAAGTACTATCACATAAATTGAAATGAAGGGGTATTAGCTTCTGATTTAAGTGACATGAGCTCAATACTAAGAACCTTAAAAGTTGATCTCGTCAAGTTTAAACTTTGGTAACTTTTACTGTGACAATACTATTATCTAACCAAATAATCAATTAAAGAAGATTCATTTTAGATTATGGTTTTGATCTTCAGCTTCTTTCTATGATAAACTGTCAACCCCCCCCCCCCCCCCCCCCCCCCCAAACCTCTATATCACACATGCAGACAAAAATAAAGATGAAAAATTGAGAAGTACTCACAAGGCCATTCTTGAAACCTGGCATAATTGGTTTGAAAAAGTGAGGTTTCTGTGGAGGGATTTTCATGGCTGCCAAGTAAATGTAGTTATTGTAGAGAATAAGTGCTCTATTTGTTTTCCGTTACATGCAAAAAGAAAGAATTTAGGAGAAACAGTAAAGTTGTACAGGGGTCTTTTCATGTTAGGGGACTCTGTAAACAAGTAGTACTAGGAACTAAAACATTAGTATTAAGTTGATGTGCTATTCTCAGTATTCTCACAGTAAAGCTAATGATCATTTACAGTTTTGTCTCAACTATCGCAATTCTTGTACTCCCACTGTCCTAATTTACGTGGCATCAAATGATTTGGCATGAAATTTAAGAAATAAATTTTGATAAAAATGTGCGAAGGTGGAGGATTAGGGTAAAAGGTTAAGTAACATAGTGTTCTCCTTGTTCATACCAGTAGTATTAGTACATACTCTTGTATTTTATTGATATTAGGTTTCTATTACTACCTCTTATTTCTTTCATTTTGATCATCCTATCACTTTGTTGTTAGTAACGCATCGCTTCTTATTGTTGTTTCTTGCCTTTTTTTTATTAATGTTGTGCTTATACTTTCTTGAGGCGAGAGCTTATTGGAAACACCGTCTCTATTTTCACAAGGTAGTGATAAGGTCTGCGTACACACTCCCTCTCAAGTCCGCACTATGTGGAATTACACTGGGTATGTTGTTGTCGTTTTATGGTCTAAAACAAGTGTTACACAATTGTGGCTAAAAGTCATCTCATCAACAGTTAAAAGATTTTTTTCTAAATATAAAAAGTAAAGTATTTTTTTGGGACAAATTAAAAAGAATAGAGTGGCACATAAATTAGGGCAAAAGGAATAGTAATAAATAATTTGATTGACACAGATACAGTATAAAGTTTTTAAACTATCACTATATTTGTTTTACACATAGACGGACCACCTATTTATTTTTCAAGTCACTAATCTCACTTATTATAGGTTTAATCACCTTATCTTTTATCTTTTAAAAGAATTTTCGACAGTAAATAAAAGTGAAACCCATGAAAAATTGCTTCGTTCATTTTAAAGAGAATGAAAGAGCACATAGTAGAAAGGTCAAACCTTGTAATGTTTTGTCGCAATATTTTAAATATTTTTAGAAATAAAATTTATATAAATAAAAATTACACAGAAAGTCCTTCAAAGTAAAAGAATAATTCTCGATTAAAATATATATTTGAATTGTTGTAATGAAAAAAATAAGTTATTTTATTTCCAAAAGCTAATAGTATCATGTAAAGTGGAACATATATCAAAATATTTATTTAAAAATTTAAAAACAAATTTAAAAAAAACTCCTTCGGAGTGCTTTCAAGTATAAAGCAAGAAACTTTAAAACCTTGACTATATCGGAAAAAATGTTAGCTGAATAAATAAAGAACATTTTCTCATAAAGTTATTCAAAGTTGAGCTCATTTATGAAAAGACATAATAAAATGTTCGCACTTTTTGAAAAAATGGTAGAATGTACTATACAAATCAAAATGCAAGATGACACGGTTGTACAAAAAGTTTACCAGAGCATGTTCATATAAAAGTCCACCTTATAATTTACGGGTTCACGTGAATTCAACAATTTTTGTTCAAATTTTGTATGAACAAGGAGTATTTAAAAGCTACTAAATATATATAAATATATGATGGTGAACTCAATTATTATTGTATATTAATTTGAGTATTGTAAAAACCTATAAATTTTAAATTCCTGAATTTGCCTTTTGAAACGTATGAAAGTATATGCAAGTATGTAGCAAACCTGTTAAAATGGGTCAAATTACAACTACATGATCATTGAATACAACTAAAATCTTGAAAAAACATGTGCATGTCATGTGATCAAATGAAGGATAATTGAAGCAGAAGAAGAATAAGATTGAGCTCATTTATGAAATGACAACGAAATTTTTGCATTTATACTAAAATGCTTGAATGTATTTTACTTTACAAGTCAAAAAGCAAATCACATTGAATTTATTTTGGCAAAATGTAATTGTCACTCCTAAGGTAGGACATAATCTGGCTTCTTAAAATGTACAAAAACATCTACCAAGTCATTTTTAAGTCAACTACAATAAGTGTTTATACCAAAGGTGAGTTGATATCTCAAAAAAGAAGTATGCAAGTAACCTATTAAAATCGGTTAAATTACAAGACAACTACACCATCATTGAATACAACTACAATTTTGAAGAAACATGTACATGTCAAATCAAATGAAAGGCAACTGAAGCAAATATAATACAGCATATAAAAAAAGGTTTGGCTTATGAAGAACAAAAAAACTAAAGGCATATCTTCTGTTGAGATTAGGCAACATGTAGTAAATCCAAGAACATCATATTCTTCAGTTTTCCTTTCCTTGCCCATTCACTAACTTGTCAAGGGCTTTGCTTTGCATCCTTCCCAGAATATTTACCTGAAAATTTTCTTTTAACATAACATACTCCCTTCACAATGAATCAAAATTTTGTAGACACCACTATATGGCAATTAAAGTCTAAGACCTAAAGCTAGATTTTCTTTGGGGGGGTAGAGGCGGATTTAGGCGATGCAACTCCAGAAATGGCCTTTTTGACGCCACTAGACTTACAGGGTACTCCCTCCGATCCACAATAAGTGACTTTTTTGTACAAACTCCTAGAAAATAAGTATTTTGAATAAATTACCCTTAATTAAATTTTGCATATTGTTAACTTGACACATTGGGCTATGTAAATAGGGACAAATTTGAAAAGTTACAGTTAATTCATTCTTGATTATATAAAAATGATATTTATTTTGGACAAAAATAAAAAGGCCAAAAGGTCACTTATTATGGACCGGAGGGAGTAGTATTTAACGAGTGGCCTCAAAAAGGGCCATATAGTGCATATCCGATTTTGTAAAGCAATGCATCCAGATTATTTAAAACCTGTCAAGATCCTTTTAACATAAAAAATAATCTTTCCGTAGTAAGGATCATTGAAATAAGCAAGAATACTATTTTCGAGGGACAATACAATTTACGGTGATTAATTCTTTCAGAGCGTGTCATAATATTTTCAAATCACTAACATAGAAAATTTGTTCATGATTCCGTTCTCTCCATTGTAATAGCCTGACGGGAAAGAAGAAAAACAAAAGCATGTATCGCACGGAGGAAGATCATGAAAAAGTGGTAAATACTTACCCGCACCCAGTTTTTACACAAAATCAATATATTTAACCTAAGTAATTACAAAATAAAGTGAGAATACATATCACTTAACAATGGTTAAATGATAATTGTATGTAGGAAAGACACTTGTCATGTGTTTTTTGGTTTGGTATAAACATTTAGTGCAAATAAATTTTTATCATGAAAATATAGGGCAGCAAAGGATACTCACAATGGAAAGCAACGGGTATTATTTGTTGTTGATCAGTTCAAACTTAATATGTATCTCCTACTTGGACATCATTTGCTTCTCTGAACTGTTGCCATCCCCTGTTAATCCCAACGTGAACTTCCATTGACCCTAGTTGAACTTCGAGAATCATGTCACAATGTCTATTCATCAAGCCATTTGATTTTACAAAAGCCAATGGAAGATACAGCTCAAGTTTATCACATTGTATAGACCAATGTCGTGTTAGCATTAGCATCATCAACAGATGTTGAAGCAGTCACATTTGAGGTCTGATCTAAGGTCTGTTATTCCTTTTAAAAGTGCATGAAAAAAAGATAGAAGCAGAGAAATGAAAAGAAAAAGAATGTAATTCAGCGACAAGAGTTTGCTCTTGAAATTCAGACCTTGAGTGGAAACGCTTTTAGCATCCAACTTGATCTTCTTTCCTTCGGGCTGAAGTGATGCATTTCCTCTCAGATCTAGTTTTTAAAGACACAACAATATAAGAACAACAACAACAACAACAACAACCCAGTATAATCCCACTAGTGGGGTCTGGGGAGGGTAGTGTGTACGCAGACCTTACCCCTACCCTGAGGTAGAGAGGCTGTTTCCAATAGACCCTCGGCATCCTTCCCTCCAAGAACTCCCCACCTTGCTCTTGGGGTGACTCGAACTCACAACCTCTTGGTTGGAAGTAGAGGGTGCTTACCATCAGAGCAACCCACCTTGCCTAAACACAACAATATAAGAAACAAAACTAAAACCAAAAAGAGAATTTGGAAAGAAATGTTATTGTCACATTAAAGATTGAAAATATTTTTTTTGTGGAAAAGAACAACAACATACCCAGTATAATCCCACATATTGGGGTCTGGGAAGGGTAGTGTGTACGCAGACCTTACCCCTACCTTTACGGAGGTAGAGAAGTTGTTTCCAATAGACCTTCGGCTCAGGCAAGCATAAGTACCACAATAATAACAAGAAACAATACGGGACAACACCGAAAAACCATGTAGAAGCAGAGAGAAAAAAACAAGTATTCAAATAAGCCTACTACCAACCAAATACGAGAGTACGTACTAACACTACTGGTATGAATAATCTAGACTACCTAACCTACTATCCTAATCTTAGACCTTCACTCCTTCCTATCACCGGTCATGTGGAAAAGAAGAGATGAAAAGAAATTAGGAAGGGCTTATTCAACTCCGAGAATTATAGGGCTTCTTTCAAGGACCTCAAAAAGGTCAACTGTAGCCAAAGCCTAGCTCCAGATTTTATTCTCAGTTGATGGAATTTTTGAAAAGCTCATAAAACTTGGGAAAACATAAAAGATATGCTACCAATAAATGAGCAAAAAATGCCGTCCTCTCTTTTACTAAAACATTGTGTCTAGTGTTTTAGAATTCAGGCCATAGAAACTACAGATGAAGATAAAAACAGTTGCAAAGAGAAGCTTTAATAACTAGAAAAGGACCTTATAAGTTAATATTATGTCATTGTATTTACGATTTAAAGAAAGAAATAGACGTACAGTAGCAGCTGACATTTGGAATTTCTTTTTATCAATTTCTGGACTTGCGTTAGTCATGCCTTACGGTATCAAAGATGCTTATGAGAGCTGTGCCTTTTGAACTTCTTTGGATTGTGTCTGCTCCTTAGTTATTCAGTAAGTTATTGTATGTGAGCAGTCACTCTTTTGTATATTTTTTGCTACGCATCTTCTTGATGCCATTTAATGAAATTATCTTACTTCATTAAAAAAGAAAAAAAAAAACCTAGACAAAAAACTGGAGAACTGGATTAAATGTAAGACAAGGACATAGATGAGAAATTAACCGTGAAACTTCAATATAGGCTTCTCTCCGTTGGCTACTATCCCAAACATTACTCGATCTCCTTCTTTTAAGCAATTAGCAACGCAGAACTCACGCCATCCACCTCCAATGTAGGTGAATCTGCCACATGAATATAGCGTAAATGTCCATGACCTTTGCTCGTCTCTTATCATTATTGTACATTTCCTGTCTCTGAGACCATGTTGTTGTGCGAATGGGCAAGGAACACGCTGGAACAGTTTATAACCAGTTTCACAAAAGAAGTTCATATGTTTTTCTGAATTCTCACATAACGAGATGAGTTCTTACCAGAAAACGCTTTGAAAGGTAATAGGGTTTCATGGTACAAATGAAATGAGGATGACCAAGATGCATGTCCTTAGCAGCTTCTACATTGGGAACAGCCCCGCGTGATGATATGACGTTGGACTTTGGTTTTTCTGTTACATTTGTTAATTACACAAAAAGTCATGTAAGAAATATATATGGAAAGAATACTTACGATATACAAACAGAAGAAAATATCAATAGATCAACATGATAGAATCTGACTTGGAGGTATAGATCTATCCAACTGTATGCAGATTTCTTGCATAGTAAAACTACTTTTCAGCTATGAAGACTATGAATCTACTTTTCCCATATTCTCTCTTGCACTATCTGATCATGGTTTTATTCAAATTCAAATGCTTATTATTTGTGAAAAGTCTAATATTTTCTCAATTCGGTTAATCAACTATATACAGCATTCATTGTGAAATGCATCCTTCCTGAAAAGAAAAAAAGTCATGTAAGTTATCTCAACTCAATTAGTTATTGTGAATCATAACTTAGCACAACCTTTTTCATCATCTGTAGTGTATCAGATATATGGGAAAGCTCAAACAAGAGCTTACTAGCTATGTTCTACTATCACACCTCTCGTAGGAGTTAACTCTAGTTACCATTACTCTTAGCCTAGGTATTAGAAATGAAATGCAAAAAACGTATTAGATACAACAAGAAGGATTTGCTCATGAAATCCAGACCTTGAGTGGAAACTCTTTCAGTATCCGAATTAGTCTTCTTTCCTTCGGGCCGGAGTAATGCATTTTCTCTCAGATCTATTTTTAAATCGACATAAACAATCAACAATGTTAGAATTGCAACAAAATATGAATCTAAAACCAAGTAGAAAAGAATTGAGGGGAAAAGGAGAGATGAAAGTTATTTTAGAAGGGCTAATTCAACTCTCAGAAACATATAGCTTTTTGTTAGGAAATACTATCTCATGATATGCGCTACTCAGTGAAGTGCTTGAATAAGCCTAACATAAAACTTGAGAAAGAACTTTTTGGGGGAGCTGCTGTAAATAGATCAAAAGGCCTTCTACGAAACGCAAAAACATTTCTCAGTAACTGTTACTCTCAAGAAAGGGGAAAATCTTTCAGTGTTACTTCTAAAGATACTTTAATAAAATTACTAAATTTAAGACTGTTTAATAAATAAAAACTTCAATGATGAGTTTGTATTTTGTTATCAGTTGATGGAATTGGGCATTTCAAAGACTTCATAAGAACTTGAGAAAAATATGCTACTAAAATCAAAACAAACTAGGCAAATGGCGTCTACTTCTATTTTTTGGTGCATCTGGAATGAGAGGAATCACAGGAATCACAGATGTTTTGAACTATTGATGGGATTTCAACTCCTAATCACTCTGTTAAAGCAATTTGTCTAAACAATTTATTTAGTTGGTTCAACCAAGTTCCAGTAACTAGCATTGAACTTTGTGTTTGTTCCTTAGTTATTCAGTAAGTTTTTGTATGTGAGCAGTGACTCTTTTGTCTATTTTTGCTACGCATCTTCTTGATGCCATTTAATGAAATTATCTTACTTCATTAAAAGAAGAAGAAGAAAGAACCAGACAAAAATTGGAGAACTGGATTAAATTTAAGAGAAGGGCTTAGATGAGAAGTTAACCGTGAAACTTCAATATAGGCTTCTCTCCATTGGCAACTATCCCAAACATTACTCGATCTCCTTCCTTTAAGCAATTTGCAACGCAGAAGTCGCGCCATCCACCTCCAATGTAGGTGACTGTGCCACATGAATATAGCGTAAATGTCCATGACCTTTGCTCATCTCTTATCATTATTGTACATTTCCTGTCTCTGAGACCATGTTGTCGTGCGAATGGGCTAGGAACACGCTGGAACAGTTTATAACCAGTTTCACATAAGCAGTTCATGTGTTGTTTCTGAATTTTCTCATAACGAGATGAGTTCTTACCAGAAAATGCTTTGAAAGGTAATAGGGTTTCATGGAACAAATGAAATGAGGATGACCAAGATGCATGTCCTTAGCAGCTTCTACATTGGGAACAGCCTCGCGTGATGATATGATGTTGGACTTTGGTTTTTCTGTTACATTTGTTAATTAATACACAAATCATGTAAGAAATAGATATGGAAATAATATTTACGATATACGAACAAAAGAACATATCAATAGTTCAACATCTGTCTTGGAGGCTATAGATCTTTCCTACTGTATGCAGATTTCTTGCATAGTAAAACAAATTTTACAGCTATGAAAACGATGAATCTACTTTCCCCATATTCTCTCTTGCACTACGTGATCATGGTTTTATTCAAATTCAAATGCTTATTATTTCGAAAAAGTCTAATATTTTCTCAATTCGGTTAATCAACTATATACAGCATTCGTTGTGTAATACATCCTTCCTGAAAAGAAAAAAGACATGTAAAAAAAGTTTTTAACCTGTAGTGTATCAGATCTATGGGAAAGCTCAAACAAGACCTTACTAGCTCTGTTCTACTATCACATATCTGTTAGAAGCTAACTATAGTTACCATTTGAGCCTATGTATTATAAATGAAACGAAAAAAAACGTATTAGATATAACAAGAAGGATTTGCTCGTGAAATGCAGACCTTGAGTGGAAACTCTCAGTATCCGAATTAGTCTTCTTTCAGAAAAGAAGTCATGTAAGTTATCTCAAATTCTCAATTAGTTATTGTGAATCATATCTTAGCACAACATTTTTCATCATGCAATACCTGTAGTGTATCAGATCTATGGGAAAGCTCAAACAAGACCTTACTAGCTATGTTCTACTATCACACATTTGGTAGGAGTTAACTCTAGTTACCATTACTATTAGCCTAGGTATTAGAAATGAAATGCAAAAAACGTATTAGATACAACAAGAAGGATTTGCTCGTGAAATCCAGACCTGGAGTGGAAACTCTTTCAGTATCCGAATTAATCTTCATTCCCTCGGGCTGGAGTGATGCATTTTTTCTCAGATCTAGTTTTTAAATCGACACAAACAGACAACAATGTTAGAATTGCAACAGAATATGAATCTAAAACCAAGTAGAAAAGAATTTCTTTATTCACAATAAAGAAAGAAAATAAATTGAGGGGAAAAGGAGAGATGAATGTTATTTTAGAAGGGCTAATTCGACTCTCAGAAACATATAGCTTTTTTGTTAGGAAATCCTATCTTATAGTATGCGCACTCAATGAAGTGCTTGAATAAGCCAAACATAAAACTTGAGAAAGAACTTTTTGAAGAGCTGCTGTAAATAATTCAAAAGGCCTTCTACGAAACTCAAAAACATTTCTCAGTAACTGTTACTCTCATGAAAGGAGAAAATCTTTTGTAGATACTTTAGTAAAATACTACATTTAAGATATATTTGAGAACACATGAAAGATATATTACTAAAAAATGAACAAATATGGTGTGGTCTGTTTCACCAGGACACTACTGTTCACCAACAAAATTTGTGTCCAGTATTTTAAAATTCAAACCATAGAAACTACATATGAAGACAAGAACAGTAGCAACGGGAGCAATTGTATTTATGATCTAAAGAAAGAAATAGATAAAAAGTGAAAACTGGATGAAATTTAAGAAAAGGGCTTAGATGAAAATTTTGCCATGAAATTTCCATATAGGCTTTTCTCCACTGGCGACTATCTCAAATGAAATGAGGTAATATGGTAATATGGTTTCATGGTACAAATGAAATGAGGGTGAGAGAGAGGTATGTTCTTAGCAGCTTCTACGTTGAGGAAAGCCTTGTGTGATGACATGAGGTTGGACTTTGGTTTTTCTATTACATTTGCTAATTACACATAAAGCCATGTAAGAAATTGAAATATTTTGTGGAACGGAGACTTCCAATATACGAACAAAAGAACATATGAATAGTTAATTATACACAAATACATGACTAGAAATTAAATATGACGAAAAGATTACAGTTAAAGTATGAATAGCATCTAAACATGCACCTCAGCTTTTGGCTAATTGCTTATCTAATAGAAGTTGAAACTTATTATAAGGTTAAGAGAATTAACTTGCAAATTCATCAAGTATAAACTGATTGTACTATAATAAGCATCAATTGATTAATTTTGTGATGCTATTGATGTTCGTTTCAGTAATTACAGTGCAGTACTACTGTTTAAAGTTCTATATTCCTTTAGAAGATCATAAACTACTGCTTTAGTTTATACTCATGTCATCAATATATCTCCTGAAAGGTTGAAGACTACACTGCATCTCTAATGTGACTCTAAAGATCTTTACCATTTGAAATCAAATTTCCAACTGTTTGGTTGGGTAAATTTTTAGAAGTGTAGTTGATACGAGAATCATGTTTTACAGTTTGGAGTTTGGACAACCAAACACTAAGCTAGCGTTTGAAACTTGAAAAAAGAGTTCTTGAAATTGTGTTGAAAAATAATTTTTGGAAGTTGAAGTTGTGTTTGGACATGCATTTTATTTGAAAAAAAGTTAAAGTTTTGTGAGTGGAAGAAAAAGTTTCACCCAAAAACTGGTTTAACTTGAGAAAAAAGTTCAAAATTTTTTCAAAAACTAATCATGTTCTATGAACAAACGGTGTTTTCCAAGAAAAAAAATTGAAAAAATGTACCCAAAATTTATGGCCAAACGGGTGCTAAATAATTTGATTGAAGATGTAATACAGTGTCATGGTATATATAACAAAGTAAAAAGATTGTTGAAAATTAAGAGATAGCTTAAATGAGAAAACTTACGATGGAATTTCCATATTGGTCTTTCTCCATTAGTAACAACCTCAAACATTATACGATCTCCAACCTTTATGTCATTTGCATCACGGAATTCACCCCATTTACCTCCAATATAGACTTGAGAATAGGAGGTATATAGCTTTAAATTCCATGACCTTTGTCTTTCACCTCTAATAATCAAACCACATTTCTTGTTTTTGAGGCCATTTGCCTTTGTAAATTTTCCAGGAAGGCGCTGAAATAATTTATAACAATTTGCAAATTTCATCAAACATATCATATGCTTCATATTTTTGCAGTAACTAACGCCAATAAACCGGGGGGGGGGAATAAAATGGTGCACAAGTCTCCTTTAGCCCGAAGATTCTTGAAGGGTTAGGGCGAAATGAATTTTGAGACTTACAAAGTAACTTTTCGAAAAGCAATAGGATCTAATTGTGCATACAACATGAGATTGACCAATAGGGTTTTGAGGAGCAGCTTCTGCATGGGGAAAAGTCTTGCATTGTCAATTGTAGACAAATCCATATCAATAAATTAAATATGACAAAATGATTACGATCAGAACATGAATAATATACAAACATCCACCCCATCTTTGAGCTAATTTTTAATCTAAACAGATTGAATGTTATGTTAAGATTAAGGGAATTAAGTTGCAAATTCATCAAGTTTAAGCTAATGGGTTCTAAAGATATCACCTTTGATTTCAAATTTCTTGGAAGGATCTTTAACAGTATGTGCGTCTTCTTCATCTTGCAGATACTCTGCATACTCTCTGTCACAGTGACTTGAATCAAAGATGGTAACCTCAAACTCCATCTCTCCTTCATGTCTGAAAATCAATAAATCTCCTAACTGTAATCCATGCTCTTCTGCAAACTTTTCCCAACCCTCTTCCAGTCGCTGGCCATTCAGCTTCACCAGCCACTTCTTACTACCCCTTCTCAGTACTGCATGTTCATGCTCATGTCCCTTTAGATACTTCAGAAAACCTTTAGGAATTTTCTGCAGTACAACATAAACTTAGAGTTGTCTTGTTATAAATCATCAAGCTGTTTTGTTTAGTATGTGAAACAGTACTATTTTTCTCACCAGATAAACAATTAAAAAGGGCAAAGGGTCAAATTTGCCCCCGAACTATGAGAAATGGTCTCTGTCCGGCCTCTGGTAATAGTTGGGGTCAATCATATGCCCTTGCCGTAACAAAAATGGGTAATATTTTCCCTTATTGACTAATGAACTGATTAGTACAGTTTACTGCCACGTGTCCAAAATTTAATAACAGGAGAAGGGTCAAACTTGCCCTGAAATAAGCGAAATGGTCTAGACATTGCCTCCGTTATTAGTTTCGGTCAATCATTCCAGTAGATATGAATTCTCGAAGGAAACGTGGCAACAGAGCTGCTATATTTCATGGTATTGAGGAAGATGGTATAAGGGCTTCTTCTCATACCCTTCGCACGAAATTGATGAACAAGAGAATGAGAGGGTAATAGATTGATTGCATGATATGGTTAATCTGCTAAAAAGATCGTCCACTGACACCAGCCTTGTGGTGGACCTTGGGATGTGCTGCTTGTCGGAGCTCCTGTCAAGTATCTTTCCGATTGAAAATATTCAAACCCAGCCCAGTGAATTTCCAGATCCATTCCAGCTGAGAACCACCACTACCACTGCAAACAAGCTCTACGGTCCGTTGGGGCTTTAAGCGCAAATAAAGCGTGGATTTTAATTAAGAACGGTGCAAATGGAGAAAAAAATACAAATATATTTGTGTAGTCCAAGACAAATAATTACAAGTTTACAGCATGAATAACAAATATATGCGCAAAGAAGTTGAAAAATATTAACGATAAAGTGAAATATCAATTGTTTAGTGTCGCCTCCTCAAGATTAAGCTCATTGGGCATAGAAAGTATGTCTTCTTACCACCTTGATGACGACAAGTGCCCACTAGGCGAGGCGAAACACTTAACATATTTTGCACCTCAATCAAGGCTTAAGCACGCCTTTGACAACACTGCTACCGGTAACTATTACAGTTACCTGAATTTTCACTGACCACCCTCGTCTCGTCTCGTCTCATCTGCCCCTAGCTACTCCGATAGAACCCTCTCAGCTATCAAACCCCAATTATTTGGTCATTGTCGCCCACTATCCAGAATCTTTATCCCTTAGCCGGTATCTATTTTGCCCGAAAATGGTTTAATTATCTGTTGCGTTGGAACATTGTTTCACCATTGCCATATCTCTAATTTGTCGGTGTTAGTCGGTTAAGAAGATTAAAATGGATGGGGTTGTTTAAAGGCAACAACAACCCAGTAAAATTTCACAAAGTGGGGTCTGGGAAGAGTAGTGTGTACGCAGACCTTACCCCTAGCCCGATGGGGCAAAGAGGTTGTTTCTGATAGACCCTCGACTTAGGAAGACCGGAATAAAACAAGAAGAGATAATTCATCTGTAACGTCAGCAGAAACCGTAGAAATAGTAACAGAAGCATAAAAACCAAAAAATAGATGACATGCAATAACAGTAACCAGTAATTAATGTCTGGGGCTAAGAAAACAGAAAGGATAGTGTGGACTCAATATTAACCACAAGCCGTCTAAGATCAATCCTATCCAATCCCGCCTCACCCCCGGTAAGAAGTAGAAAAAGCTCGACTACCCCTAGCCTACGACCCTAATGCTTGACCTCAGACCTTCCTATCAAGGGTCATGTCCTCGGAAATCCGCAGTCGTGCCATATCCTGTCTGATCACCTCTCTCCAATACTTCTTAGGCCGCCCTCTACCTCTTCTCGTACCCACTGCAGCCGCTCACACCTCATCACCGGAGCATCAAGGCTTCTATTCCGCACGTGCCCGAACCATCTGAGCCTCGCTTAACGCATCTTGTCATCCACAGGGGTCACGCCCACCTACTCCCGAATAACTCATTCATAATCTTATCCATCCTAGTGTGCCCGCACATCTACCTCAGCATCCTCATCTCTGCCACCTTCATATTCTGGATATGAGAGTTATTAACCGGCCAACACTCTGCCCATATAACATGGCCGGTCTATTAAGGGAGGATAAAAAGGGATAGTTAATATTGACCCTTTTCCTGTTATTAAAATTTGGACAGGTGACAGCAGACCGTGCTAATCAGTTCAGTTAGCCAGTGAGGCTAAATATAGCCTACATTTGTAACAAACTAACAGCAAAGGCATGAGTGACCCCAACTATTAAGGGAGGGCATATGTAGACATTTTTGCATAGTTCATGAGCAAATTTAACCTTTTTGCATGTTCATATGGACTATGTTTTTTGAATTTTAGTGTTTTTCTTTTCTGGGACAAATTGTTACCTCCATATCATATAGTATATAAATATATAAGCAAAGATGAAATAAAAACTAAAAACAGTTAATTTTGACTCACCAGAGCGTGCTTGAAGCCTGGCAGAATAGGCTTGAAAAAGTGAGGCTTCGCTGGACGGACTTTCATAGCCAGCTGTCAAAAAATGCAGTTAACTATCTTTTTCTACTTTGTAATTGATAGAATTGAAAGAAGATTGATACTTCAACTCAGTTCAGAGGATGCAATTATTTGGTAACTGAAACTTGAAAGGAATGGCAGCTTTTACTGTGGGACTGTCTAAAATAGATGAAATTTTCACAGAATCCCGAAGCAAATTGGGATAAAAAAGATTAGCAAAAGTATTATATTTACAGGCGTGGGAAATGGGAACTGGCGGATTTTTCATTGTTAATGGGTAAACCAGTCAATATGGGCTAGCCTATGCAGGCCTTGGTATTTGAGGACTGGGGCCGGGTCGGTCCATCATTTCTATGGGCCTTGAAAATTTCAACTCAGTACCATGGGTTCCCACGTGCCGGTCCACAATTCTTTAAAGACATTTTTTATATTTAATTTCTAATCTAAAAGTGTAAAAGAATAAATATTTACAAGTCAAAAAATATTTAGTTTGACAAAAAGCTTTTGTAAAATTTGGAGCAATAACTTTTGATAGTGTTTCAATAGATTACAATAAAAACAAAAAGGAGAGAACAATATTCCATTCATTACAAATCAAACTCAAAATACAACAACAACAACCTAGTATAATCTCACTAGTATGGGGTCTGGGAATGGTAATATGTACACAGGCTTTACCCCTACCCTGGAGTAGAGAGGTTGTTTCCGATAGACCTTCGGCTCCCTCCCTTCAAGAACTTCTCACCTTACTTTTGGGGTGACTCGAACTCACAACCTGTTGATTGGAAGTGGAGGGTACTCACCATTAGACCAACCCACTCTTGTCACTAGTGAAAATTTGTGATGTAGTTTGTTGGACTAATTGCTTTTTCCTTTAGGTAGTTCATATTCCGCCATTCCTTCAATGGTGAACTAATAGGAATAATTTTATTTTTCGATAAATAACTGACATTTTTCTATTAGCATTTTATTTGTGATAGCAGAGGTTTCTAATTTAAGGAAATATACATTGAAAAGGACTAATTTGCATTCCATGTATCAACAAATGAAATATTGTACTCTAGAAAACTAGCAAGCCTTGCCATTCTGATGATAGCGCTCATTTTCTTGCCCATCACCAACTGCTTTTGTTATCTTGTCAATTTACTTATAAATTTTAAAGGAAACGATCTAAATTTACACCTTGTTATACGTAATATCTCAATTTTATCCTCTCTTATACTATCACATCATTCATATCTTTGTTGTTATTAGTAAATTATCCCGTGTATGCCCCTATCTTTAATCATTCATATCTTTGTTGTTATTAGTAAATTATCCCGTGTATGCCCCTATCTTTAATGGAACTCCAGTGTGCATTAGACAAATTCCACGTGTCAAAATACTTCAAAAGAAATTCAAATTTTACCCTCTACTTTTGACTATAACTTGAAATTACTCTGCATTATACTTAAAGTTGATGCAGCATTAAAGTCAAGGGCGAATACGAGACAATTTGCTAGCGGCAAGGATATGAATTAATCCAAAATGTAGGGCAAAATCAAGATATTACGTATAGTGGAGGTTTCTTAAAGCAACAAAAAAAAAAAAGAAAAAAAAAAGCAAAACAAGGTACATCCTCTGCTGAGATTAGGCAAATAAGTAGTAAATCCAAAAACACCATATTCTTCAATGCTCCTTTCCCCTTGCCCATCACCAACTGCTTCACTAACTTGTCAATGGCTTTGCTTGGTATCCTTCCCAGAATATTTACCTGAAAATTTTCTTTTAGTACAACAGACTCTCTTGCTATAAAATTTTTGTAGACTTGATTTCATACAACCACTACATAATAATAGAAGTCTAAGCTAGATTTTCTTTGGGGGAAGGGGGTGATTTTGTAGGGGCATTTGCAGAAATGACCTTTTTGAAGCCACTAGACTAAACAGAACAGAATTTAAAGGGTGACCTCAAAAAAAGTAACGGTGCAAATAATCCAATTTTGTTAAGCAATACATCCAAACTATCTAAGCCCTTTGAGAGTCGTTTAATGTCAAGAGTAAAGTTATATAACTCATTCCAAAAATCCATAAGTCTTCCAAAGCGTGGCTTATTTTCATATTACTACCATAAAAAATTTGTTTGAGTCCACTCTCTCCTATATTTTAATAGCCTGAAGGACAAAGATGAAAAACAAAAACATTGATATTTGATAGCACAGAAAAGACCACAAAAACAAAGGGAAGTAACGTAATACTCACAATGGAAGTATGCTATAGGTATTGTTTCGTTGTTGATGAGTTCAAACTTAAAAGTTCTCCTACTTGGACATCATTTGCTTTCACGAATTTTGTCCATCCCCTGGTAATTGCAACGTGATGTCCTGTTGGTCCGAGCTGCACCGACCATGATCTCTGTTTCTCATCTGTGATAATCATCTCACAACGTCTATTCATCAAGCCATTTGATTTTGCAAAATCCGCTTGAAGATACTGCTCAAGTTGTATCCCAATATGCAGTTCAATGCGCGTTATCACAAAAAAACGAGAAACTTCTACTGAAGATCTAAACTATATTAAGGGCTTAATTAAAGTTAATTCAAATTACTTACGAGACGAGGTCTTTTGATGGAATAAGGCTTTATAGTAGAAATAAAATGAGGGTTAGCATTATTAGCAGATGATGTTGAAGCAGGTACTTGTGCTTTTGGAGCAGTCATATCTGACGTCTCAATCCTGAGGCCTGTTCTTCATTAAAAAAAGAATACAAGAAAAAGAAAAGAAAGAAGAAACATTAGAATCAAAGAATAAAAAGAAAAGAGGTACTTGATACAGCTACAAGACTTTGCTCTTGAAATTCATACCTTGAGTGGAATATCTATTAGCATCCAAATCAGGCTTCTTTCCTTCGGGCTGAAGTGATGCATTTGCTCTCAAATCTAGTTTTAAAATTGAAAAAAAATCAGAACTGAAACTAAAGAATGAATTTAAAA
Source organism: Nicotiana otophora (assembly GCA_000715115.1). Lineage (NCBI taxonomy): Eukaryota > Viridiplantae > Streptophyta > Magnoliopsida > Solanales > Solanaceae > Nicotiana > Nicotiana otophora. The sequence continues at coordinate 158,814 of AWOL01S0012621.1, forward strand.
CCAAAGATAGAACATTAAGTTGAAGGGAAAGAGACTTGTTATTGTCACAATTCAGAAAGAAGATAAATTTCGAGGGGAAAAGAGAGATGACAAAGAATTTCGGAAGGGCTAACTCAACTCTTGATAGTAGTGAAGATCCCTAAAATCTGGAGATTGTTTTACACAAGTATTTACCACTGAAGATTGATTTTAAAAAATTGAAGGCGATAAAAACAACAAGGAAAAATACTCACTAACAACTGCGTATTCACCCAGATTAATCAAAGACAGAGTTCACTGGTACCTGGCCAACACTGGTTTTTTAAACCTGAACAACGGATTTTTGGGATTAGACGGATAGTAGCTTTACGAACGCTACTTGGTAAAGTGCTTTAAAATGGCCTTTTAGAAAACATGAGCAAGAACTTTTCAGAGATGCCGCAAGTAGCTCAAAAAGGGCATCTACGAAAATCAAAAGTGTTGCACACTAACATTGTGAAAAGCATTTACACATATTACTTAGTTAAATGTTGTTTTTTGAACAAAATGCGGAACATAAAGACTCTTCAAGAACATAAAGAGTAGCATAATATTTTCATATAAAAAAGATGATACGAGAAAACTTGCATGAAAAAGAAAAGAAAAGAAAGAAGAAGCATTTGGTTATGAGAAAGAAAAGAAAGAAGATATCAATAGTATAACATGATATGAGAAAACATGCCTTGAAACTTCTGCTTTGGAGTTTCTGCGTCAGTAACAACATGAAATTTCCATATAGACTCGGTTTTTCCATCACTAACAACCTCAAACATTATACGTTCTCCCACCTTTAAGCAATTATCAGCAATGAATTTACGCCAGCCATCTCCAATATAGACTCGATTTTTGCAATCAGAACTCAGCTTTAAATTCCACAGCCTTTGTCTTTCATCTCTTATAAACAAATCGCACTTCTTGTTGGAGAGACCATTTGCAAATTGTTGAGGAAGGCGCTGACATAGAGTATTACCATTCGGACACATCATTAAACAGTTCATATTCTTCAGATAATTCTTCAAATTTTCACTTAACAAGGATAAAATAAGTAAAACGGTGCAGATGCTTCCTAGATGCTTCCTTTAGCCTGAAAATTCTTGAAGAGTTTATGTGAAATTAATGAGTTTTAAGACTTACCAAGTAACCACATGTTAGGCAATATGGTCTAATAGTGCATATAAAATGAGAATGACCAACATGCCTGTCAGTAGCAGCTTCCGCATGTGAAGAATCCTCGTCTGAGGAATTGATACCGGGGCTTGGTACTTCTATTACATCGTCTGTATTTCTTGAATGGCTTAAATGGCACGACGTGGATGGTAAGGATCCATATAGTCGATCCCCACTTGGGATTGAGGCGTAGTTGTTTGTATCTTCAAGAAATTAAATATCACAAATTCCATTTAGAGAAAGAGAACAACATTTAACTATCTACCACACATTTTGGCTAATTTCTTAAACTAAATAAATTAAATCAAATCAGTATTTTCTTGTATTAAGATTAAAGGAATTCATCACTTTAGTTACTCTTTCTCAGTGTTATCAAAGGCGAAAAGCGCAAAAAAGCTCTAAGGTCTAGTGGGGCTTTAAGCGCAAAGCGCAAATAAAGCGTGGGCTTTAATGAAGAAAGACGCAAATGGAGAAAAACTACAAATATGTGTAGTACAAGACTAATATCTATAAGCATGAATACAAAATTTATGGACAAAGAAATTGAAGAGAATTTACGATAAAGTGATATATCAATTGTTTAGTGTCGCCTCTTCAGGACTACGCTCGTTGGCAAGGAAAAGTATGTCTTAGAGACTTGATGACAACACCGAAGCGCCCGCTAAGCGAGGCGAAGCGCCCAACATGTTTTGAGCCCCGCTTCAGGGCTTAAACGCACTTTTGATAACACTGCTCTACGTTTTCCTACTATACTCCCTCAGTCCCATATTAGTTGTCATATTTTCATTTTGCACACCCCTTAAGGAATCATAAATAAGAACTATTATTTTTACTATTATCCTTATCTCTATGCAATAAATGTGCACCCTATTAGTATTGCTTACTTTCAAGACAATTAATATTATGGGCAACATGGGGAAAAATTGATTAATTCTTTCTTGATTTTATAAATTGACAAGTATTAGAGGACAAACATTTTTAGTAACCCTGTCAACTAATATGAGACAGGGAGTATTAAATCAGCATCAAGCATCATACTGTTTATGCATCAGTACACGATAAATAAATAATCAGGAAAATAACTTCCATAAATAACAGAAACGTAAAATCTAAAAAAAAGAGAAGTTGAGAACCTAAATAACTTCACCTTTAAATTCAAAATTCTTGGAAGTCTCTCCAAAAGTATGTGCTGTTGCTGCTTCTTCTTCTTGCAAATACTCCGCATATTCTCTGTCACAGTGACTTGAATCAAAGATGATTACCTCAAACTTCATGTTTCCTTCATGTCTGAACACCAACATATCTCCCAGCTGCAAATCATTTTCCTCCACAAATTCTGCCCAACCCTCTTCGAATCGATATCCATTCACCTTTACCAGCCACTTTTTATCCGCCCTTCTCAGTACTGCATGTTCATGCTTATGTCCATTTAGATACTTCAGAAAACCTTTAGGAATTTTCTGTAGTACAACACAAATTTAGAGTTGATTCAAGTTGTTTTATTTAGTATGTGAAAAACAAATACTATATTTATACCCAGAGAAACAATTAAGAAAGGGCAAAGGGTCAAATTTTCCCCTAAATTATGCGAAATGGTCTATGTCTGCTCTCTGTTAATAGTTAGAGGGAATAATATGCCCTTGCCATTACAAAAATGGGTTATATTTGCCCTTATTGACTAATGGAACTGATTAGCACGGTTTGCTGCCATGTCTCCAAAATGTAATAATGAGAAAAGAGTCAAGTTTTGCCCCTGAACTATGCGAAATGGTCTAGATATATGCCTCTGATAATAATTTCAGTCAATCATGCTTTTTTGATAGATGTGAATTCTCGAAGGGAACGTGGCAAGAAAGTCGCTCTATTTGATGGAATTGAGGAAGACGGTATAAGGGCTTCTCCATCATACCCTTTGTACGAAATTGACGAACAAGATAATGAGAGGGTAATATATTGATTGCAAGATATGGTTAATGTGCTAAAAAGATCGCCAACTGAAACCACCGTTGTGGTGGATCTTGGGATGTGCTACTCATCGGAGCTCTTCTGTCAAGTATCTTCCCGATAGAAAATATTCAGACCCAACCCAGTGAATTTTCAGGTACATTCAAGCCGAGAACCATCACTACCAGTCACTGTTTTCAAAGGCGAAAAGTGCAAACAACCTCTAAGGTCCATTGGGGCTTTAAGCGCAAATGAAGTATAGTCCAAGACAAATAATTATAAGCTTGAGTAACAAATATATGGACAAAGAATTTGAAAAATATTTACGATAAAGTGAAATATCAATTGTTTAGTGTTGCCTCCTCAGGATTAAGCTCTTCTTACATCCTTGATGATGACACTGAAGTGCCCGCTAAGCGAGGCGAACCGGTCAACATGTTTAACACCTAGCTTCAAGGCTTAAGCGCGCCTTTGACAACAACTTCTACAGTTGCCCGAATGGCATATCTAGACCTTTTTGCATATTTCAGGGGTAAATTTGACCTTTTTCCTGTTATTAAAATAAGACACGTGACAACAAGCCCCGCTAATCAGTTCAGTTAGTCAGTGAGCTAAATATAGCCCACTTACTAACAACAAAAGCATGATTGTCCCCAACTATTAATGGAGGGCATATTTAGTCTAGGGATGGCAAACGGTATGGTGCGGTGCGGTTGCGGGTTAAACCCGCAAAAACCCGCAAAGATTTCAACCCGTCCCGCATAGCATTTGCACCCGCATCCACCTGCCCCACACCCACGTCCACGTCCACCCGCCCCGCCCCGCATAAGCTTTTTTTTTTCATTTTGCTAGTTTGTTTTAATTAATTTTGTTGCTGGATTTTCGATTTCATCAACCAACTGAATTGTTCAATTAGATTTGAGGATTTTGAAATTCATAATGGGATTACAATTCTGGTTGGCTGCTAGTATTTAATTGTATGATTTTTTAAGTGACAAAAATTAAAATAGTGATTTTTGTGTAACAAACCTTCATTAGATGATTAAGTGATAAATGTTAATAATTTAATCATAAAAATATTTGTATAAACTACATTTTATATTCCCTTAAATGTCTAACTTTTTTCTTTTATTCAAAATTTCTAACTTAATTAACATTTCACTAATTAAAAGGTGTATTTGAAAAAAGAAATTATAAATGATTTAGTTTGTTTTTATGAAGTATTAAATATATAAACAAATATTCTGCTATTTAAGGTTTGTCGCAGACCTTGCTCATGAGTCCTGTCTTACTGGGTAATACAATAGACCAAATCCAGTAAATTTGTGCAAACCAGCGTAGACCCGCAACCGCATCAGCCTTTTAAAAAATTATTTCAACTCGCACCCGCATAGCCTTAAACCCGCACCGCCCCATTTGCCATCCCTAATTTAGACATTTTTGCATAGTTCATGGGAAAATTTGACCATTTTCATGTTCATATGGAATATGGTTTTTGAATTTTAGCGTTTTTCTTTTCTTGGATAAATTCATATCATACATAAATATATAGGAAAGAGGAAATAATTACTAAAAGGGTTACATTTTGACTCACCAGAGCATGCTTGAATCCTGGATGAATAGGTTTGAAAAAGTGAGGCTTCACTGGACGGACTTTCATAGCCGCCAAGTGAAAAGAATGCAGTAACTATAGACAAGAATCATTTTCTGTTTTGTGATTGACATAATTGACATATTGAACCTTCAATTCAGTTCAGGGAATGCAATTCTCTATTTGGTAAGTGAAACTTGAAAGGAATGGCAGCTTTTACTGTGGGACTGTGTAAGATAGACGAATTTTCACAGCATCCGAAGCAAAATTGGGATAAAGAAAAACAATACTCCCGACCGTTCATAAAAAATTATATTATAGATGTTCATTTAGTACTCCGTTGTAAATAAGCTTTCTGAAAAAGCTTATTTATATGAGGCTCCGCCGTAAATATGTTTATCCATTTAGTACTCCATTAGAAATAAGCCTTCTGAAAAAGCTTATCCTTTCGGTACTCCGTTATGGATAAATATTACCCATAGTAGAAGATTATCTATATGTGGTACAACAACTTAAAGTAGCAGCTTACAAGCAGCTTACACAACAACTTGCAGTAGTAGCTTACACAGCAGCTTGCAGTAGCAGCTTACACAGCAGCTTCCTTTCTTCTATAAATAGAGGAGAATTCAGTTCATTATGTACATAAGTTTGAAGTTTGAATAATACATCAGTTTCTCTCTATACTTGTCTTTACTTTACTGTCTTTATTTTATAACACGTTATCAGCACGAGACTTTGTCATCTCGAGCAAATACTTTGAAAGTATCAGAGGTACAAATTTTCTTTTTCTAAATAATGTCAAATCTTTCTAAACTTGAGTTTGTAGCCCTGGATATATCGGGCAAAAGCTACATGTCTTGGGTGCTTGATGCCGAAATTCATCTTGATGCGATGGGTCTGGCAGACACCATCAAAGATAAAAATCAGGCATCAAACCAAGACCGTGCCAAAGCAATGATATTCCTACGCCATCACCTTGATGAGGGCCTGAAAATGGAATATCTTACTGTTAAAGATCCAGTCATACTGTGAAATAATTTGAAAGATAGATATGACCATCTGAAGATGGTCATTCTTCCACAGGCACGTTATGATTGGACTCATCTAAGGCTACAAGATTTTAAATCTATCAGTGAGTATAATTCTTCTATGTTCAGAATTATTTCCCAATTGAAACTATGTGGTGATAATATTACTGATCATGGTATATTGGAGAAAACTTTCACCACTTTTCATGCTTTGAATATGCTCCTGCAGCAGCAATATCGAGAGATGGGATTTAAAAAAATTCTGAACTTATCTCACATCTTCTTGTAGCCGAGCAACATAATGGGCTATTAATGAAAAAC